>OU015498.1:38347569-38357569 GCA_907164885.2 Dolomedes plantarius
AAATTTTTAACCGAACTGCTTTGTTTACTAAAAGTTTAAAGAAATTGTTTGAACGTTAAAGAACTATTTATATTATAGATATTTTCCATTTTATATGACAATGAAGTAAATGATATTCTAGAAATTATGGAAATAACTAGGAAAAGTAAAAAATTGTTAAAGTAAGCTTGGTTTTTATTTCTTTAAAAGAAAAGTAGAAAAATACCCCAGCAAAAGGATTCCTTTCTTAGCTTTTAATGTGTCAGACCGATTTCATAAGTTGTGGAATGAAATCTTTGGGATCATATTAAGGAATTATTATTATTATTTTTTTTAATCTGCTGAAAATTTCCCCTGTTTAAACACTATCCTTTAACACATTTGTTGTGAAGATGTCCTACTCTCGGAGAAAATCCTTTCTGGTGAAAATGAAATCCCAACATTTATTTGGTTTCTGGGCTAACCCAAGCATGTGGACCCTTACTAAATAAAGTTCAATGGCTTTAATCTACAATTTAAACGTACCTCTTAGAGGCGTGTTACCCTGTCAAAGAGGTGATAGAGGAACAGATGTTCCTGAAAATATATAATGGATAAAATTTTTGATATAGATCCTTAATAATTTAATGGAAAAAAAGGTGATATGTTTTGACGGCTTAGGAAATTTTTTTCCCGGATTATACGACATAATGTAAAATGGCGTCGAATGGGAATTTTTTTTTATTATCAATTCTAATGGAAAATTATCTAGACTTCCATTTTAGTGTACGAAAGTTTTAGCTATCGAAATTCCCTCTGTATTAAAGTTTAATCACAGGCCTTTACATTCGAGGAGACCAGCTTTAATAAGAATGACTTCGTTATCGCTTGTGAAGCTCTATGCTTATTTTTCATTTGCTTACGTAGAGGTTTATGATGCTGACGTATGGATAAATGGAACTTTTGGGATCCACTTCACTATACATGGATATTCACTATACAGGCTTAGAGGTTTCAGTTTCAATTTTTATACAATCTATTGCCATTGTTTTTTGAGGTTTCACATTATCATTATTATTTTTAATTTTTTATACCATTCGACTAATACAGTAGAGTCCCGATTATCCGAAATGAATGGGACCAGACCCTTTTCGGATTAACGAATTTTTCGGATTAAACGAAATCATTCTTAAAATAAACCTAAATTACATAGTAACGTGCGATTACATAAATATTACATATTACGTGTGATTACACAGTTTATTTTATAAGGACATAAACATAACCAAAGACCCGAGACCTGTCTAGACGTAACCAAATCTCGGGACGAAATGGGTGATAAGAGAGCGGAATGCTGTCTAGTACAGTACAGCAGAGTGCAAGATGTTCTAACAATACGTCACAGTGCTCGACAGTTGGAGAGGTGCGTTGTTACTGTTAGAGTCAGTTTTGCATTAACATAAACACGTGATGTTTATTCTACTACTAGAAGGTAACCCGTCATTTTGACGTCATAATGGAAAAAGTATATGAAAGTTAAAAAATATCCCGAATTATCTAACAATATTGCATTTAATCCACACCTTGTAAAACCAAACCCTTTCATTATTTTTTATTTATTTAGTTTTTCATGCGATTGGAGTAGTAGACTGCCATCCAACCCGTCATTTTGACGTCATAATACTAATAATGACGTCATAATGGAAAGAGTATATGAAAGTTAAAAAATATTTCAAATTATCTAACAATATTGCATTTAATCCACACCTTGTAAAAGCAAACCCTTTCATTATTTTTTATTTATTTAGTTTTTCATGCGATTGGAGTAGTAGACTGCCATCCAGTTTTTTACAGCTCACTACGCGATATGAATACTTGAGCTACTTGATTCATTCACATTCAAGTTCGTTTACTTTCAGAATTCATCGCAAAAGTAAACAGATTTTTAAAAACTGTTAAATATACAGCTAAAAACATCCAATTTTTTTTAAGTTCTGAATGTTTTATAGAAAAATAGGCTGAACAAACGTGATTTGATGGAGAAGATATTAGTTTTTAGGTAAGAAAAAATTCTGATCCACATCTGAAATTGAAATTAAGCCTAACCGGCCGTTTGTTTACTGAGGCCTTCAATTGAAAGATGAGTACAGCCCGGAAGTGTTATACAGAGACAATGGCTATTATATATATAATGTCCTACTTTATTATACTACTGTTGTCTAACTTTGAATTTTCTTGTAATTTTCAGAAATATACTTTATATTACTTAGTATCACTGCAGTTTTATTGTAACCTTAGTTCATTTTGACTTTTGGTTTCGGATTAAGCGGACTTTCGGATTACCGAAGTTCGGATTAACGGGACTCTACTGTACCAACTATCCTGTTACAATTCTTCGCAAACCCTCCAGCAATGCTTCATGTACCTTCCCTTCGGACGTGCAAAGGAGATACCAGCAAACTCTAACGAAACAAATTTATGTGAGCCAAGTTTCAATTAACAAGGATTAGAAATCAGCGAGTATGGAAGAAAAAACCCTGAAAGTGAAGTGCGGACCTATCCAAGACGTTTTTCGTAAACGACACTATCCTGAAGTTCCGTTCTTAACTAGGCGATTGACTGATTAGAAATTGGAACACAGATTACTTTAGAAGGGTGGTCACCAACTGAGCGCTACGAGTTTTGAATCTAATAATACTTTATTCTGTTGAAGATAAAAGCTTCTGATCTCGTTTCCGCCTCAATAAGTTATTGTGGTATGGACCATAAAAACAATGGACCATAAAAAAAATTTTTTTTAATTTATTAACCAATTGCTATGAAATTTTGTATACTTATACAGTGTTGTTTAGAGATAGAAATTCTAAAAAAAAAAAAAAAGAATGTAATTAATTAAGATATTAATTAAAATCAGTTTGTTAATTACTCTATTTAAAAATGCTCCATGCGCATTAATTCTTGTTTCAGATATCTAATTTTCTCTCTTAAGCTAGCTTTATATAGTTATAACAAAAGTTAGTAGCAATATTTGATTTACAGTCATATTTATAAAAACTAAAAAAGAAATCGATAAAATAAGTCATTTTATGCAAAATTTTATCAAAAAATCTTTTTTATTGTAAAAATTTTAAGTTGTTTTAAAATAGTATAATGAATTGATTACTAAGTTTTATTCTAACATATATAAATAATCATTTTATGAAATTTTATGAAAATTCAAGAAAAATTAAGACGAATGGAACATTTTGAACTTACCGAAACGACATGAAAACTTGTTTTGAGAAAATGGCATTTAAAGTTTTAATTTGACTAACATTTCCATTGTTTACGTTTGAAAAACATACTTATAGCTCGGTTAATAACGATCGAATCAACATACTTTTTTAAAATTTAAATCTGATGAGTTGCAGAATCATTTTCTGAAAGAAAAAAAAATCGTTTTGGGGACATATTTTTGTCAATCTGAAGGTCCATTGTCGCCTTAAGTCTTTGAAGTGCTATCTTAAACTTATTTTGTCCTCCAAAAGCACTGTTTTTTAGACTTAAATACAGTTATTCAATTGTGAATTGTAGTCGGAAATTTAATAAAGCCATTGACTTGAAATGAGGGATAAAAATATGAAGTGAAATTGTGAATTTAGGAAAGGTTTGACGTCTGCTGGTTTTGGCTATGTTGATAGCGATGCATCCCGTGTTCAAGACTAAGCGTTGCCTCATCTGAAGAAAAAAAGATTAGAAAACGTCAAAAAGAAAAGTCTTCCCAAAACTGTCATTGGCAATCTGTTTAGCATTCTTAAAAACACCTCCATAGCATAGTAAAAAGGGCATCATATTGAACTGAGGATTAAGGTTAACTAACTGCATTCAGTGCAGGAAATTAAATTCCTGTGTCTAGTACAGGCACTTGATAGGGAGGCTGAAGAATGCGCGGCTCCTAAAGAATCCCTATTAACAGCAGCATTTTATAGGAAAGGAAAAACATTTTTTTTCAAAGAGGCGACCCTGAAGATCCACTTAAAGTGTCTGCCGACTAGCAGAAACATTCTAATTAGAAACGGGATTACGTTTAGAAATTTGTTCGGCTGAAGATATTTAGCCAAGCCCTATACAGGTAGCTTAAATTAGCATTCCTGTCACAGAACATGCCCAAAAAGTTAGAAGGGAAAAGTTCGATTGCTAAAACAATCAGCAGGTAATTTTGCCGCCCAGTGGCTAAGTGGTTAAGGCATCAGCCTGCCACGGCCAGGGGTGCGGGTTCGATTCTCGCATAAGACTTGGTTGTATTCTGGGGAACTCGTCAGTCTTCCTGCAAAAGGAGCCCCCCCTCTAGAAAGGGGAGCTGCAACCCATCATCCATCGCCGGTGTCATCTCTGTTAATAAAAATTCTGCTGTTATTGTGTGTTTAAAGTTTCTATTTCCTTGTATTCATATGTACACCGGACTGGGGTGTGACAGTCGTCAGCCCCAGAGACCTTAGTAGACCCCCCCTCCCCACAAACTCATCGGTAATTTTGATATGATATTATATATGTAGACACTCCACTCCTGACACCATATTTTGTAAGGACGAGGGTTTAGATGTGGACGGTAGCTTAGTAACTTTTAACTATAGTTAACTTTATTTACATTTAAAACAAAATAGGATCCGGCTACAACGGAATCTACATCAGCAACTTCTAACAAAACTTTTAATAAACTTCTCGCCTTTAAAATGACACTCAACTTCTGCTGCCACTAAACCGATTGTTTAGTGCAACATCCAAAACATATTATTTACGTTACTTTCAAACTCCTGCAGACTGGACCGTCAATTCAGTATAGCGTCCTATCCTTATCTCCTCTGTATAACATTGAAACTCTCCTGCCACTCGACCGTCTATCCAGTGCAGCATCTTAGTTCCTCTCTTACATTACATTCGAACTCCCGCCCGCACCGAACTGTCTGTCCAGTAAAGCGTCCAACACTTCTCTCTATAACATTTGACCTCCCGCCTGCACAGAACAGTGTGTCCAGTAAAGCGTCCAACACTTCTCTCTATAACATTTGACCTCCCGCCTGCACAGAACAGTGTGTTCAGTACAGCGTCTAACACCTCTCTCACCTTTCTGTAATATGGTTCACCTCTCGCTCTGTTGGTCTGCAGGCGGCGCTACTCGACCTTATGACCCGATGAGAGTTTCTGATCATATATATATATATATATATATATATATATATATATATATATATATATATATATATATATATATATATATATATATATATATATATATGACGGGCCTCGTAAAAATGGGCCGAAGCGTGCTCTTATACCGTAGATCCCTTTTAATTACTCCCTAATACTTATTAATAACATCGCAGTCAGTAAACATAGGCCGTGGTAAATGGTTACAATTTAACTATATCCAAAAAGTTTATTACAATTAGTAATTAACTACCCTCAATTCAATCGGCACATAATTTAGTTTTCCAAGTAATCATCTCAACCCTCGCGATGCGTGACCGCTGAATCTCAATGCTAATCCGGCTCTGCCGAAACTCTATTGTTCTTCAAGGCGTCTAACCTTATCGCGCATGCTCATTATGACGTCTGCCAAAGTGTCTAGAATCATCTTTGCTTGGTCTGCAATTAATTTTCGCGCGAAACCCAGTCTAAACTCCAAAAATAACTCCCCACGCAATGATGGCTGCGATTCTCCTTTCTTGATTCCCCCCCAAGGCCATTCAACTCTATTAATAACTCCTATAGCTTATGCATTCGTAGACGCGTGTAATCTGATTGTCTATGAATAATCATGGCTTTTAACGTTAGAAATTAGTTATTTTGAAGCCCCCCTGTAAATTGTCTCAATTAAGGTTTAATATATATATATATATATATATATATATATATATATATATATATATATATATATATATATATATATATATATATATATAAGCACACATAAATATAAGAGCTTTTAGTATCGATTTCAGATCATGTTTCAAGAACTGAAAGAGAGTAGACTACTTACTAATGATTACTTAACCGTTGGATCAAACACTAAGGGCCTATTCACATAGGAGTCCGGTAGCGGAAGCGTAAAAGGAAAGAAGGCCCTGAGGCGGAAATAAACCAATCATAGGCGTTGAAAAATTTCGCTGCTAATCGTTTGGAGGTTTGTCATTGGTTAAATATATTTCAATACTTTAACGCTTCCGCTACCGGACTCCTATGTGAACAGGCCTTTAATGCACATACGAAAAAAAAATGATTTATTCACTCACAGATCTACCATATAAAATTTATTTTTCTCGAATAAAGTTTTTTTAAGTCGAAAACTCATCAACGTTATTAGGCCTAATGGCTAATGATTAATATATAAACATACACGTAATTAGTAATTTCAAAGACGATTTATAAGGAAACATAAAACTATTTTCTAATATTTACATAGAGTCTGACGTGTTTGCTCATATTATTTGTTAGTCTGAGCCTGTTTACGAATCGTTTATTTATATTAAGGTTTGTTAGAATGTTACAGAATACGCATAAAAAATGACGACAAATGTAAAGATATGTTAATAAGTCGGGTTTCTTAAAGTAAACATTTTAAAGTTATAAATTCATTGGAAAAATATGCAACCTTAATGTGTGAAATTGCTTATGAAAAAAAAATGAAGCTGTTTACAAATTTTAGCGTTTTAATATAAATATTTTGTTCTGAGAAAATATATACTTCGTATTATATTTACTTTTTATTAGGTCTTGTATGTGCATTAAGTGTAAATCAAAAATTCATGTATGTAGGGTGTATTTCAGACATCAAACGCTTATTGAATTATTAATTTAAACACTTAGTTAGATTGAGCAAACAGTAAATGTTGTATTTAAGGCACTATGCGGTTAAACGTGATTAATAAACATTAATATTTTCGAATAATTAATTATTTTAATCCCACTGCATAATGTATTTAATGAACGCTAAATATTTATGAACGACTCTTTAAATATTTAATATTTAATTTATATGAACGACTCTTTAAATATTTAATGAACGTCTGTAGAGGGATCTTTTCTAAATAATCATTAAAAATACATGGTAATAAAATTTCTGCTTATTTTAAAGTATTATCGTGTTATAATTCTGTAATACCTCTACATAGGGGAAAAATATGTCTAGATTTTTAGTTAGGAGCTTGTTGCCATATAATTTGGTTACTGGCCTTCCTGCTGTTGCTGTGGTTGCTTTCTGTAGAGTCGAAATTCTTGTTGATTACTTCGTAATCATCTCTCACTTGCGGACACATAAGAAAGAACCAAACCAATATTCTGAATTTAGCAGTTATTATCAATAACCTGAAATCCAAGTTACAGAAAAAAGAGGCGTTTCTGGTATCGGAAGTACTTTCTCAGGGGATTTGGAAGCTTTTGCTTCAGAGTTAGTCAATCCTGAATCAAGTTTCTGGCAGATTCAGGTGCATTCAGGTTCTTGTCTCAAAGACAATAGCCAATAACGAATTTGAGCGTGAGTTTAGATAATATCCAAATGAGAGAAGAGTTGTACCAAAGGTTTGTATCAGAGAGTACACAGAATTTAGTCTTTGTAATTCATCTCCCTACTTTGAGCAATGTTTTGTATTCTAGACTGTTAACTTTATTAGTGAAGTTCATATAAACTCAAGTTGAACTGCCCTAAAGTTAGGTTCTTACTAAATTTCTTTCTTAAGCCACGATTTTTTAACTCTTTACAACGATACTCGGGCATAGTGTGGGTTATTTATTTAATACTGGGAAAAAGCAGCTGAAACTCCTTTACTTTACAAACAGCATATATAAAAAAAAATCATTAAAACTAAATGGATAAGATTACCTCACATAGCCGTAGCGTGCTTCTAACTTTTTTTTTTGGGGGGGGGGGGCACGAATTGAATTCAGTTAGGGCCCTCCTCAGTGCATTGACTGCCGGACGGTCCTTAAAATATGAAATATTATCATTTTTTAATTTGAATAACAATAGAACTGATGTTTGAGTAGTATTCAAAAGTTATACAATAAGAAAATAAATATAATATAAATAAAATGAGAAAAAATATATAGCATCAAATTTTTGTTATGGATCATATCATAGTTAAAAACTGTGTTGAGGCTAAAGACATAATCGGAATCTTCAGTTTCACAGTTTGAAAAAGCGGAAAAAAACAACTTTCTCAAAAGTTTTGTACAATTTTCCGATTTTAACTGAACTTCGATTAACGTTTTAATTTATTTCAAGTTAAGTTGGGGGGGGGGGCACATCCCCCCCGACGTTACCTCATTTTTTTTTTAGTTCGTCAAAAAAGAAATCGGAGGGAAATTCGAGCAGATCTAGAGGATCGGCGTGTGAGTTATTAACGCGAGTTATTAAATACTGGAGTATCGGGTAAAAAGTTTGTTTTGACTTCGCCTTACGAATAATTTTTATGCAGTACGGGATTCTGTTGGAATATAGCCCGATATATTAAAAATATTATACATTCATTTTCACTTTTTCATTCCTCAAGATGGACAAAATATTGCAATCATAAAAAAAATGAAACTAAACTGACAAGGATGAAAGAAAGGAGCAAAATTCCATTTTAACCATGTTTTTATTAACTCGCTTTTTTGTTTGTTTGTGTGTGTGTGTTTGTACAGTACAAATCTTGCAATCGATTTTTAACTAACTTCCCGACTAGCTTGACGTTTGAAACTTTTCGAATTGCTCAGAACACGATGACAATGCATTATTTTAATACTTTTAGCCCTAATTAAGTAGGATTTGAATTCATTTTCAGTTAATTTTGTTTTGTAGAATGGTGCAGCCATCTAACGGCCGGTATTGGAACGAAATGTTAAAAGCTAAAATTTTAAAATAAGTATTAATTAGTACGTAGAATTGTCAAATTTAGATGATTCAACAGAAAATTTAAAAACATGGTATATAAAAAGTTATTTTTATCTTGTAATTATTATATGACTCTCTTAAACAATATACTTCAGTGTTAATTTATCTTTGATCCTGGGCATAGAGATCAAGTCTTATGCTCAAAGTCTTACGGTTTATGATCGCTCTTTTTTTTTCTCTCTCTCTCTGAGACGTATATGTATGGGGCATGTGTCTAGAAAATTCCAAGCTATTTTGAATATCACGAGAACTATTTGGCCAATCCTCATGTAATGTTACTGCAAATCAAAAGAGACCTTACAATAAAAGCGAGAAAAAATCCCTTTCCCGTTGTAACGATAGTGTATCCAGTCTTGTTTTGGTTTAATAATTAGTCCGCAAAAACATTTTCTTCTTTTATTCTATCACACATAAATTATGTACATATTTACAACATCGAAATGCTATTCGAATAGATACGTCATTGCCACTCGTGGCCGAATCCAACGTTCAGATAACATGTCTTTGATGAGGGAGCTCATCACTTGCGGTGATCACATGACACAACTCCGCTCTAGGTAAATAAAATGGAACACCCGTGGGGCTGCCGAGAAGGCACTGAGAAGGGTGTTTGCAAAAATTAGTTTCTGAAGTCTTGTCTCAATAGCAGAAGGAATTTCGTGCCAAACTTGCAAATAACTTGCTTGAAACTGTTGACTAGAACTTACGTTTCCTTAAAGAAAGTCATAATCAAATACATCTGAGTCATGGATCAACGTCTATGACTCAGATGTAAAAGCCAATCTTTCCAATGGAGATTGTCCGAGCCTCTACGTCAGAGGAAGTAGCGACAAAGTCATGGTAGAAGCAACGTTATGATTACGTAATTTACATAATCTCCGCATTGTCCATCACGAAAACCCTTCTTGCGGCCAGAAAACCCTCCCTTAGGGCCTGTTCACATAGGAGTCCGTTGCGTTGCGTTAAGGAAAAGATGACGTTGAGACTAAAATAAACCCATCATATGCCTTCAAACGATTAGCAATGACATTTTTAACGCCTATGATTGGTTTATTTTCATCTCAACGTCATCTTTTCCTTAACGCAACGCAACGGACTTCTATGTGAACAGGCCCTAAGTTGCTCTAGATA
>OU015498.1:38362569-38367547 GCA_907164885.2 Dolomedes plantarius
ATTTTTCTGTTTAGATCAATTAGCACAAGCAAGGCTAAAAAAGATGCTAAAACAGAGAACGGGAAAAAAATAATGAATCAATGAATTTTTGCGGCTGTTTAACGCACCGCTTATGAAGAAATACGAAATCCACCCCAAGGAGCAACAACACCAAGAAATTGAGGAAAAGGACCGAAATAATAAAAAAAGTGTATATCTATCTATCTATCTATCTATCTATCTAACTATCTCTCTCTCTCTCTCTCTCTATATATATATATATATATATATAGTGAAGTTCTGTCGGCAGCCTTTGTTCGTTACACAGTTACCATCGAATATAGACCCAAATAATTAATAATCAAATCACGCTGCTAAGGTTAAAGTTTTCTGTTTCGATCAATTAGCACAAGCAAGGCTAAAAAAGATGCTAAAACAGAGAACGAAAAATAAAGAATCAACGGATTTTGGCGGCTCTTTAACGCACCGCTTATGAAGAAATAAGAAATTCACCCCAAAGAGCAACAACAGCAAGAAATTGCGAAAAACGACCGAAATAATAATAAAAAAGTATATATATATGTGTGTGTGTGTTTCATAGTGAAGTTCTGCCGGCAGCCTTTGTTCGTTACACAGTTACCATCGAATATAGACGCAGATAATTAATAATCAAATCACCCTGCTAAGGTTAAATTTTTCTGTTTAGATCAATTAGCACAAGCAAGGCTAAAAAAGATGCTAAAACAGAGAACGGGAAAAAAATAATGAATCAATGAATTTTTGCGGCTGTTTAACGCACCGCTTATGAAGAAATACGAAATCCACCCCAAGGAGCAACAACACCAAGAAATTGAGGAAAAGGACCGAAATAATAAAAAAAGTGTATATCTATCTATCTATCTATCTATCTATCTAACTATCTCTCTCTCTCTCTCTCTCTATATATATATATATATATATATATATAGTGAAGTTCTGTCGGCAGCCTTTGTTCGTTACACAGTTACCATCGAATATAGACCCAAATAATTAATAATCAAATCACGCTGCTAAGGTTAAAGTTTTCTGTTTCGATCAATTAGCACAAGCAAGGCTAAAAAAGATGCTAAAACAGAGAACGGGAAAAAAATAATGAATCAATGAATTTTTGCGGCTGTTTAACGCACCGCTTATGAAGAAATACGAAATCCACCCCAAGGAGCAACAACACCAAGAAATTGAGGAAAAGGACCGAAATAATAAAAAAAGTGTATATCTATCTATCTATCTATCTATCTATCTAACTATCTCTCTCTCTCTCTCTCTCTCTCTCTATATATATATATATATATATAGTGAAGTTCTGTCGGCAGCCTTTGTTCGTTACACAGTTACCATCGAATATAGACCCAAATAATTAATAATCAAATCACGCTGCTAAGGTTAAAGTTTTCTGTTTCGATCAATTAGCACAAGCAAGGCTAAAAAAGATGCTAAAACAGAGAACGAAAAATAAAGAATCAACGGATTTTGGCGGCTCTTTAACGCACCGCTTATGAAGAAATAAGAAATTCACCCCAAAGAGCAACAACAGCAAGAAATTGCGAAAAACGACCGAAATAATAATAAAAAAGTATATATATATGTGTGTGTGTGTTTCATAGTGAAGTTCTGCCGGCAGCCTTTGTTCGTTACACAGTTACCATCGAATATAGACGCAGATAATTAATAATCAAATCACCCTGCTAAGGTTAAATTTTTCTGTTTAGATCAATTAGCACAAGCAAGGCTAAAAAAGATGCTAAAACAGAGAACGGGAAAAAAATAATGAATCAATGAATTTTTGCGGCTGTTTAACGCACCGCTTATGAAGAAATACGAAATCCACCCCAAGGAGCAACAACACCAAGAAATTGAGGAAAAGGACCGAAATAATAAAAAAAGTGTATATCTATCTATCTATCTATCTATCTATCTAACTATCTCTCTCTCTCTCTCTCTATATATATATATATATATATATATAGTGAAGTTCTGTCGGCAGCCTTTGTTCGTTACACAGTTACCATCGAATATAGACCCAAATAATTAATAATCAAATCACGCTGCTAAGGTTAAAGTTTTCTGTTTCGATCAATTAGCACAAGCAAGGCTAAAAAAGATGCTAAAACATAGAACGGAAAAAAAAAGAATCAACGGATTTTGGCGGCTCTTTAACGCACCGCTTATGAAGAAATAAGAAATTCACCCCAAGAGCAACAACACCAAGAAATTGAGGAAAAGGACCGAAATAATAAAAAAAAGTATATATATATATATATATATATATATATATAATATATAAAGAGCCAGATAAAAGAAAGAAAACTGGGAGGTGCATAAAGGCGGTAACCACCAACCAAGAACTATAAATCATTACCGGAAGTTTTTGAGCCTTTTATTTTTATTTATTTTCCCCCCTCTAAAAAAAAAAAAAAAATAAAAAAATAAAAAAAAACTTTCCTGTCTCTTTCTCTTTTTTTCTTCTTCTTTCTTTCTTTCTTTCTTCTTTCTTCTTAATTCCGTTCTTCCTCTCTCTCCACTCTTAGGGGTTGTAAAAGGATGCTTCCAGATAAATAATGAAATAAATAAAATCGGTCCGCGCTTACGTAGGGTGTGTTCGCGAAAATTGTCAACCTTTAAAAATGTGGTCCGCTCGCTGCGTATTGCGCCTCCCGCCCTTTTCTCCCCGAGACTATTGGCAGATCTCATCCGCAGACGTGATCGGGTTGCGTAAATGCGGGCCCTTCGTCCGCGGTGTTGCAACAACCGGTATGTTATAATTAAGGCGGCACAATAAATATATCAGAGTCGGGAGGACGTGACTGACTCTCTCTCTAGCTCTCGCTCCGTGAGGATGATTGTGGAATTGTTAGGATAACTGCATGTGGAAAAATTGTTCATGCTTGAGAGGGGCGTCGTTCGCATGCGGGGTAGTTGTCGGGAGGAATTTTAACAGGAACAGGAAGTTTTTTCCCGAGAGATCGCGGTCTCATTTGGTACGGTAAACAAAAATAGATGGGTTCGTAGGATGCTTTTACGCACATGCATGCGATGGATTAAGCGTAAATACGTATCTCGTATACATATAATGCTCTAAAACATAACTAACACGCGTGTGAATACATATAATACACACATATGCATTTATACACAGCACAGATGTACAAATTCTATACTTTTTCATATAAGGTGCCTATGTTTCATATATGAGGCGGTGAAAGGCAAAGTGGTGTAAGTCACATTTTCAACTTTTTTTATTTGAGGGCAAAAATGTAATTTCCATGTTCAGTTTATAGTGGAATTGCAAATAATTATTATTTGCAATATCATAATAATTATTATGAATTATAATTTGTTCATTTTATAGTGGAATTATTGTAGTTTTTGCAGTAAAACGCTTTTGACTTACACCACTTTGACTTTCACCGCCTCATATACAGGCGTACAAATGCACACACACACATATATAGTATATACAGTGGAATCTCGATGGATCGTCCCCCGAATCATCGTTTTCCCGTATGTGTCCTTTAGTTCATCCAGTCTCGAAGATCATATTTCTTTGTTATGTTCCCGCATTTATCGTTCTGTTCAGTTGGTCCCTTGGAAAACGATAGATTGATGTTCCACTGTATATATAAAGTGGAATCTCGATCGATCGTTTTCGGATCCATCGTTTTTCCGTATGTGTCGTTCATTTTATCCAGTCCTATTGCTTTGTTAACGATCCTATTGCTTTGTTATGTTTCCGCATCTATCGTTTTCCCGCATTTATCGTCCAGTTCAGTCGGTCCCTTGAAAAACGATAGATCGAGATTCCACTGTATATATATATATATACATATATATCATATAATCAACTAGTATATATATATATATATATATACATATATATATACAGTGGAATCTCGATCTATCGTTTTTCTAGGGACCGACTGAATTGAACGATAAATGTGGGAACATAACAAAGAAATATGATCTTCGAGACTGGACGAACTAAACGACACATACGGGAAAACGATGATTCGGGAACGATGCATCGAGATTCCACTGTATATATATGTGTGTGTCCAGATTTCTGGGCTCGAACCAATAATTGCAGGAGCTTTTGATCACGAGACAAGACTTCTATAAAGTGATAAATAGGCGTGTAACAGAGTACAGGGGGAATTTGTTTAATTGTCGCTGTCTCGACAGCATAACACAGTTTAGGGAATAAAAAGTCTTTGTGTTCTAAGTTTGGCGGATTTTCGTATGTCCGGGGCTGGAAGGGCCAATCAACAATGTTATTCACTGCAATCTAAAGTAATACGACTCTTTAAAATCCTAAAATCGACTGTGGCGAGTTCCACCGGTCATCGACGGATACCAGCGCGGGAACTGGGTCCCGGATTAGACCCTCTGTGACGCATCGGCACCCATCACTCTCCCCGTGTGCCGAGCTATTAAACACACACACACACGCAGCTAGTTGTGGGTATAAAATGGAGTTCCCTGGTCCGATTGGACTTTATCTCCAGTAAGCAAGTTAATGGTGTCAAGATATCTGTGCTCAGTAAAGTTTATGTTAAAGTTAAGACAAGTATAAAGTTAATATTACATAACTTTTAGGATTAACTTAATGGGAGAGAGAGTAGGTAAACTAGATAACTAGTGGATTAAGTAGGCTCAGAGTAGTTTTTAGCTAGTTATTTTAATTTAAGTTAGAGTAGTTATTGCATGTTTCATTAATTATTTATTTAATTATTTTTAGTAGTCAGGAGGAAACGAAAATAAAAAAAAGGCCCTCGTCAGGGTCGTACAATTACATAATGAGATGATAGCGAAGCCTCTAAGGAGAGGCTAAAAATAGCAGGAGGGAAAATTTGGAAAATGGGAGGACTGCGCAGACGAGGGCCGAACCCCCGACCTGCGGGTCCCGAGACGCGAGCGATAGCAGTGCACAACGCAAGCACGACTTGAAGTAAGCAGGATAGGC
>OU015498.1:38367647-38395147 GCA_907164885.2 Dolomedes plantarius
AACTGTGGATGAGTTGAAGAAGCGTATCATTCAAGCAATTCGTGTAATAACTCCTGATATGCTACAAAACACTCGGAGAGAACTGGGTTACCATTCAGACGTTTGTCGTGCTACAAAAGATGCCCACATCGAAATCTATGATTGATATTAAAACTTAGTGATATGTTCTTTCTATTTAAATATTTTTTTAAAAATTTTAATGGGTAGTTACGTAAAAATAAGCCATAACTTTTGGATACATTTATCCCTGACACCCTGTATTTACAGGCCAAATTTTCATGCCGTTGGTTAAAAAAATAGTGAATGTATGAGAGTGGTTCTTAAAATTAAACGCTTCCTGAGATCACTAGTTCAGTTGACACAACACCAACCCCGAAGCTTGGAGATGCAATTCAACAACTCGCCCTCCCGGCAATTGTCCATTTCAAATTTTTAAATAATATATATATTTTTATTAAGGGTTACTAAAAATAAATTTTAGTCCTAACCTAATATAATTCAAAATGCATGGCATGAAACTGTGTCACGTTATTAGTACCGTACAATTTTTAAAGAAAAACTACTAATAGTAATTTATCCAGTTTCAAAAATATTGGGTAGTCTCATAAATGATGCGGTATTTTAGAGGTATTTTTGAAATGAAACGACTGAATGAATTGACTGTTTTTTGAAATGAATTTTGAAATGACTGTTTTTTGAATGAATTTTTTAAATGAATTGACTGTTTAATTTTAATCTGAATTATACTATTTACCATTATTATTTACTACTTCTTCCCATCTTAATTTTAGATTTTGGGTTCCCCGGGGATAAAAATATTTATGTTTCAAGATAAAGATGGAATCTAATTATCTTCGCACTTCATCTTCTGTAAAAAAACCCGTTTCCCGTTGATATGGTTTTGGAGACTCCGAAAAGGATGGTAGTAACAGATCATCATCAAACTCCTGGGGAAGCCCTTACCTTAGTTTGTCATCAAGGCTGTAGTTCCTATACCGAAAACGTTGTAGTCATCTTTGTGCTTGACTCACGCTTATAGTGTCTAAACCAGTGGTTCTTTTAACCTTTTTAATAGTCAACACCCCCTTAAATCTGAAAATAAGCTCTCGCCCACCCTTGAAAAATGTGTTTCTATTTTTTATTTAGGAAAAGAAATTTATTGCAAGATAATTTATTTATTGCATAAAAAAATTAATACATTTACAATACATAGTATATTATTACATATAAAACAATATCTACATTTTTAATGGCTACGTTGTTGGTGTTGCTGTGCAAAAGTGATGGAAAACTCATTTCACAAAGGTAAGTGGTGGTAAATGGTAAAAGTGTCACTAATGCTGCTCTTGCCAATTCTGGATAAAGTTCTAGCTGCTTACACCAGAACTGCTCTAAGTTCAGTTTTTCAAATTCCATTTCAATATGTGCATTAGCTCGTATTGCGGTAATATCGTCTTTTAATAAAAAGTTGTTGTCCATTGAATTTAGGTCAAGATGGATCGAGTATCCATCTATTAATTTTGCTTACATTTCCCGTAGAAAAGTATCCATCAAATAATTCACTCAATTGGTAATTTTCATTAAAAAATTTAGAACCTTCTCTTCCGGTTAAGAACCTCTGGTCAAAACCACAGATCTTGTGCAGTTTGTGCACTGCTCATGTCGCGGTGTGGCTTTGATGAAACTCACAAAGCAAAACGTGTCATACGAAGGTTCGACTCTTTCATCATAAGGGTTAATAATTTTGTCAAACTCACGTCTGCACCGCACTAATTTTAACGCCAATACTAAGAAAACGATAGACTACAGCAGTAAACACGCATCTCGCCTATTTGCCAGGATGACGCAATATTCCGTCACTCATTTTCGCCAAATCCAAAATACCGCATTATTTATGGGATGATACAATATAACTGAAAACGCATACTCGATTAATGTAACGTAAGTTACAAAAAAATTGCATAAAACCCATTACGACAAACGGAAAAAAAATATCTCGTATTTTTGCAATTTATTCCCTTTCTACTAATTTATTTGAAGCAATGCGGAATTCTTTCCCGGTCTATTTGCCGTAACATTCTAGCATCTATAATTTGGGTTACTAGTTTATTTGTAACATATGCTTGAAGGAACCATAATACTGAAATCAACAATTTAATCTTCCCAACAAATCATGACTTTAGACTTGTCTTTATCTGGCACGTGTACTTGAACTAACCACATTTAACAAATAATCTAACTTCTGTGTTTAATTCTTGTTTTAATTAATGCATAATGAATAAATGAGGGAATTTTTTTTCATTTATTTGCCTCAACATTTTAGCACTTGTTATACAGGTGACCAAAAAAACCGTTTATAACATATTCTTGCATGTCGACAGTATCAACCCCATCTTAAATAAACTATTTAATTTTCCCTTTAAATAATGCTTTTAGACTTTCCTAAATTACTTTAAAAAACTATCTGTCTTTAACAATTAATATAACGTATGGCGAAGTCAAAGTTGGATAGAATCAGATAACAACAAATCTGAGAAAAAAGGAAATTCCTTTGTCACCTCGATTAATTTTTAAAAAGTTTTAAAAATTTTCATTGATATCTGTGTAACTAGTTTCGGTATCTCAAAACATTAAAACTTGCTTTACACCCTTTACGGCCCATAAGACAGAACTCTTGTTTAATTAAAACCCCGATCATCCATGTCAAGAACTAATGAATTATAAGCCGAGTCAAAGTTGATTGTGAAGTTCAAAAACTGCTATTTAAACTTTGCGCTGCTGAAAAAAAAGTAAACTGTTTACTTGAGGCAAGAAAGATAAATACCGTTCTGGTAAATCCTGTCCCTCCTAGGAACTTTTAAACGATAAAGGTGGAGTGAATTTATTAAGGAAGTCTTGTTGTAGATAGTTGGCAATGGTATAATTTCCTCTGAGGGGTAATGAGGTGGAAAGTGAACTATTTAAGCACGTTCCCATACGATCTGCCTGAAATATTAAGCAGTGGCTCGGGATGCAGTGTAGGAAGTGTTAAGATAAATAAATCTTAGCATTTTATTCATTCATGTATTATAAATAGGTGGCAAAGGAATTTCCTTTTTTCTCAGATTTGTTGTTATCTGATTCTATCCAACTTTGAGTACGCCATACTTTATATTAATTGTTAAAGACAGATAGTTTTTTAAAGTAATTTAAGAAAGTCTAAAAGCATTATTTAACGGGAAAATTAGATAGTTTATTTAAGATGGGGTTGATACTGTCGATATGCAATAATCTATACTTATATATAAAGAGAGAGAGCGATTTTGTACGTGGAGGGTAATCTCCAGAATCACTGCACCTATTTGAAAAATTCTTTCACTGTTTGAAAGGTACATTATTCCAGATGGACATAGGCTATATATTATGTATATCTGATCAGTAGAAATAAAGTTAGGGGCTTAATCCTAACAATCTCCATTGTTACCGCTACTGTCCTCTACCGCTTTTTGTGCCGACGTCTTCAACGATCCTTAGCGTGGTGCTATCGTGGTGGGCTTCTGTTCTGACGTTAGCTGTTCGAATCTAGCCGTTCTCCGTCACGCCCTTTTTCTTTTTAAAAATTAACTTTAATTATTAACTAACGTAATATTAATTTAAGATATTATTAAGGTTATTTTTAAGGTAAAAAAAGATTTACAATTTATTGGCTATCAACTGGAAATTTATTGGTATAATATTTTGTTCAACCCGGACAAAGTCGGGACGGGCCGCTAGTATGTTATAAACGGTTTTTTGGTGACCTGTATAACAAGTACTAAAATGTTGAGGCAAATAAATGAAAAAAAATCCCTCATTTATTCATTATGCATTAATTAAAACAAGAATTAAACTCAGAAGTTAGATTATTTGTTAAATGTGGTTAGTTCAAGTACACGTGCCAGATAAAGACAAGTCTAAAGTCATGATTTGTTGGGAAGATTAAATTGTTGATTTCAGTATTACGGTTCCTTGAAGCATATGTTACAAATAAACTAGTAACCCAAATTATAGATGCTAGAATGTTACGGCAAATAGAACGGAAAGAATTCCGCATTGCTTCAAATAAATTAGTAGAAAGGGAATAAATTGCAAAAATACGAGATATTTTTTTTTCCGTTTGTCGTAATGGGTTTTATGCAATTTTTTGTAACTTACGTTACATTATTAGCTACAGGAGATTAGTTTGTTTTGCGTGAATGTCTCAAATATGAATTCATGATTTAATTATAAGATTAAATAGTTCATTTACTAAGTGGTATGATTCGGTAAACTTGTAAAAATATGTTATAAATAATCTTGTAACCCATATGACAAACCGTGGAATGCTAAGGTAAATGAATCGGAAAATTTTATTCATTTTTTCATAATTAGTTAATTAAAAATTTAATGCGAAAAAGGGAAAGGTTATATTTTTTCTTTACAGTTCGCATAAAACCAATTACAGCAATTTTCCTTTTACTTTACTTTAATTACCAAAAGGCGCTTAGTTTCGTTTAATTAATTTTGCCAAATAAAAAAAAATTAAAAGCCACAATTTAATTCAAATATTTAATGGTTGATTTAAGTCGTGTTATTCTAGTAACACGCGAATATATATTAAAAATGACCTTGTAACCAATATTACAATTCCTAGAATATTAAGTAAACAAATCATTTTTCACGCTAATTCCTAATTAGAGGTAAAAAGAATAAACCGCTAAAAGGAAGATTTTTTCCAGTTTTTTGTAATCATTTTTATATAACTTTTATTACGATTTACATTGTATTAATTACCTAAAATGGTTCATTTGTCTTAAACAAATTTGCCAAGTAAAGAAACGTCTAAAATGAAGATTTAATGGGAGGATTAAATGACTGATCAAATGGTAGATAAAACTATAGGTATCATTCTATTCCATATGCAAGAGGATACTGTCATCTTTTGCTACGCGAGGTTGAAACAGGGAGGGACGTATAACTTATAGACGATTCCGAACGACTACAAACCCTCATGTCTACCACAGGATTCGAGTCCGCTGACTCTGAACATATGAACCACTACAAATGGTAAAAGGGTGCTGTGGTCCAGTTGGCAGGTGCAGCGGGCCAGTGATCTGAATGTCTCTGGTTCGATGCTCGTCGCTGACAAAATCCACCGCCGAATAAATAATCCAACAGAGATAGATAAAAATAATACGAATATAGACAAGAAACAAACAGAAATCAAGCACTCTGGGCATCCACGCACCAACGGCAAGATTCTGTATAAGTGCCGGAACTGAACCATAAAACAACAGAGGTAACCGACAGGTCTTGTCATCAGGGAGCCTAACCATATCAGTTACCTCAAGAGGAACTTTCTGAATAGGATGCAGGTAAGCCCAAAAAACATCCCAAGGCCTCGAATCCCCCAAGGAAGCAATAAGTCAAAAAGAAAATGAAAAGACAAACACAACTTACAGTATGGGCTCAAGTGGTTACATGCAAGCACACAAAATCCTAATGCAAAATAAAAGATGCGTACACACCCCAATTCCGTAAGTGACGGTTATGGCGAAACAGCAGCCAATTCTATCCTAAAAATTACGTCATTGTAACATTACTATAGCGCCACCCCCCCCCCCCCCCATTACAACTTAACCAAATGAAAACACAAATACTATTCTAAACATCTTTAAAAATTCCTGAGTCTAAATGCCATTTTTTTTTTAACTTTTAAATTGCCGAAATTTTTAGGGAAATCGTTTTTTCTTAAGTTTTCCTCGAAAATGCTACATGCCCCCAAAAAATCCCCAGCATTGTTACATATGTTTTTTATTCTGTAAAGTTGTGAGTAAAAAATATTATAATAAATTTTATAGTTTAAAATCCACCGCCGTGTACGCTAATAGCAGGTGGTGTACGTAAAATCTGTCGTGGCTGCAGTGTCCTCCAAGTTCTCAAAATTTACCTCTGGAGGTGCGGAGTCAAGTGTACCGGTCTCGTCACTTGACACGGTTCAAAATTACGGGACCGTTAGCCAAGTCGGGCTCGAACCTTGTGGTGCTAACTTAAAACCGGAGCCGCATTACTCAGCCCAATATCCTATAATGGCTTGGATATGATGTTGTTGTCGGTAAAGGGGAATAAGCAACAACAACACCAATGAAAATAATCCGGAAATAGAGATAGCATTAATATACCCGTATAACGACGTGGAAAATAGGCTTAAGTCCCCTTTTTACTGTCCGCAAACTTCTGGGGACCACAGCTCTTGCCCTTTGGACATCGTCCACAGTACAAGGGAAGCATCATACGACATAAAATACACAAAGAACGACGTACAAGACATATTTGAAGTTTCTTACAACCTCCTCGAAATGCACAGCTTCCTTTAACAGCAATAGGTCTATACATCTGAGAGAAGCCTCAAAGAAAACCAGCCCGCGTGGTTAATCACCTTAATGATAGTAACTATGTGACATCATTAATTCTATCGCCTGATTGAGGTACTTGAATATGCTTAGCACCTCCCCGAAAAGCACAACCTCTTTCGAAAAGCCTCCATGAAAATCACCCTGTATTGTAAATCAACCTAATTATGGTACGCATGTGACGTCATTAATCATGCCGTATGATTTTATTTTTATCCGAATGGTATTTCTTCTGTTTCTATCATTTTATACTATAAAGCTTTTCGCTTCTTTTACTTCTTTACATCTTTTACTGCTCAGTACAATCAAACGTTCTCGTTTGATTGTACTGAGCAGTGATGAGGAAGAAATTTATTAAGTTGTTTATATGGAATTTAAAAAAAAAGCTTGTTTTTAATAAGTTTTCGGAACGTAACCCCCCATTTTGTACTGGCTCTGGGTCTCATATAACACGGTTAAGCAGACCCTTCCGCTGAAAGAAGCCAAAAATTCAAAAGGGAGCTGCAGAATTGTCTATGTCCATACCGTGAAATCTACAATCTAAAGAACCAGCAAACAAACTAAAATTACAGATATCTCGAGCTTGACGTTACTTGGCATTGCAGTATTAAAAAGATGAATTCGAGTAAAGAAGAGAACTGAGCTTAGAGCTGAGCGCTAGTTTTGAGATACTGTATTTTCTCTAACACGATGCTTCGTTATTTTTACTTAACCAGTTTGAGCCTCCCGTTCCAGTTCCATGCTCTTTGCCTGGCGATATCGTGGTAGAAATTGAATCTGCCACTATTTCCTGGCAGTGTCGGTGCTTTACGAAGGTGTGAAACGAGATAAGTAAGGAACTCCCAGCGATTCCGATTATTAAACTGACTAGGAACTCATAGCTTCTTAATATCCACAACAAAAAGTAAAGAGGTAGCAAGTAAACAACTCACAGATGCATTTGGGAACTATCCGCGTAGAACAACACTTAATGCTCCACGGCCTAATGATTGTTTATTAACTAGTTGAATACCCGTGCTTCGCTACGGAGTACATTCAAATTAAATACAGGTAGCCTTCTTACAGCACGGCATCTTAGAACACGGTTTCGTTCTAACACGATAGGATAAATTGCGGGATCAATCGTATAACACTGCAACCTGTAACACGGTTTCACTCTCACACGATAAAAAAAATTGCGAAACACTTTGTACAACACTGTACTTCTACAGCACTAGATAACATGATTTTTGTTTAACACATTTAAAAACTAAATTACCTTAAAATAATGACGGGAAGGAATAATGAACTATCAGTGGCCTTACATAAAAATGCATAAACAAATTATAAATTATTCATTTATCTATATATATAAAACAGTTCCGTAACTGACTCACTGACTGACATACAACACACAGACCAAATCGCTGGACCTAAAGGGCTGAAATTTTGCATGGAGATTCTTCTTATAGTGTAGGGGTGCACTAAGAGAGATTTTTGAAAAATTCTTCTTAGATTTTAAAAAAAAAATATTTTTAAGCTGCTTTAGAAACTTTTTTTAAGTTTGCATTTAAAATAGTTTGAGGGTTATAAAATTTATATCACGAGAAAGATTATAAAAATTCCTTTGAAATGAGATCTTTTTCGAATCTTTACCTCTATTTTCTGTTTTTGGTGAATTTTTAAAGATTAATTTATAGAATTTAATTCATTAAATGCTGATCACGTGATTTCTTTTTCTGGTACTTTAAATAAATTTATCGTCACGTGCATAACAACTAAATAGACAAAAAAAAATTTTTTTTCTTCCTAATGCGGCAGACGATTGGACATTATTTTGTCTATAAAAATATCCCTTACGATTTTTTTTATAAATATATATTTTTTTTTCTACATCAATTGTATATATTGATCGTCGTATTTATTATAAATATATAAATATATATATATATATATATATATATATATATTTGGCATTAATTGCATACATTGACCGTTGTATTTAATTTGAATGTACCCCGTAACGAAGTGCGGGTTTTCAGCTAGTAGCTCTATAAAATTACATTAAGGCCTAAGCTTAGCTGAAAATATTGAATCACTTTTCTTGAATGCAAACCCTTCCGCTGAAAGAAGCCAAAAATTCAAAAGGGAGCTGCAAAATCGTCTATGTCCATACCGTGAAATCTACAATCTAAAAAAACCAGCAAACAAACTAAAATTACAGATTTTTTAGAGGATAGAAGGTGCAAAAACTCTAAATGAAGAAAAAGGTTCTGAAAGTGAAGGTGATATCGTTCAACCTTAAAAACGTTCTCGTTTGATTGTACTGAGCAGTGATGAGGAAGAAATTTATTAAGTTGTTTATATGGAATTAAAAAAAAAAGCTTGTTTTTAATAAGTTTTCGGAACGTAACCCCCCTTTTTGTACTGGCTCTGGGTCTCATATAACACGGTTTCACACAACACGGCATTTTCTAGGAACCTATCTACCGTGTTATAGGAGGGTTACCTGTACAACGGAATGTATGGAATTAATTTGCATCTTTATTACCCATAAAACATACTAATTTGAATCAAATTCTTAAAAAATTCCATCTCAATTAGTCTAGTGGTTAAATTTTATCTTTTACCATATTTTAATTTTTTTGTCAATTTATTTCGTTGTTATGACGTGACGCAAAATTAATTTAAAGTATTACAAAAAGAAAAGAAACCACGTGATCAGCATTTAATAAATTAAATTCTAAAAATTTATCTTTAAAAATTCACCAAAAATCAGAAAAGGGAGGTAAAGATTCGAAAAAGATTTCATTTTAAAGGAGTTTTTATGATCTTTCTCGTGATATAAATTTTATAACTCTCAGATTATTATTTTAAATGCAAACTTAAAAAAAGTTATAAAAACAGATTAAAAATTTAATTTAAAAAAATGTAAGAAAATTTTTTGAAAAATATTTCTTAGTTCACCCCTACACTATAAGAAGAATCGCCATGCAAAATTTCAGCCCTTTAGGTCCAACGGTTTGGTCTGTGCGTTATCTGTCAGTCAGTCAGACAGTCAGTCAGTCACGGAACTGTTTTATATATATATATATATATATATAGATTAGTATGAAACTAGTTGCCATCATTTTATTTTTTTATTGTGTACAGTAAGACCATATTAGGAAGCTGTGTGTTCCTATTGTGCTTTTTCTACATATAAGCTATAACGCTGTAACTTTAGAGATTTCTCAATGAACACATTGTTAAAAAGTCAAATTCTTCTGATTTATCTCGGCAGTCCTCCTCGTAATTTGCACGAGTTACTGTGACACACAACTTAGTGAGTACGGAGAATTTTCTGACACTGTATATTTGTATGCATCAAGGAGCTTTAGGCCTCATTTACATTGCCTCTGGAGCGTCAGCGATAAATTTTTTTGACCAATCAATAGCTAAACGCAATGACCACCTGATATGCCAAACCAATCACAGAAACCAACGAAACCTTCACCGTGTGAAAATGACGTCACCGTAACGTATATTCTTAATCGACAATAATGCTTCTTGGTCTATTATACAAATATACTAGAATCCGTTAGCGTTAGCGCTACTCACAGTGGAATATATTTAACCAATTACAAACCTCCAAAATATTAGCAGCGAAATTGTTGAGGCCTGTGATTGGTTTAAAATATGTCAATACGAGTAAGAGCTGACGTTGGAGGATTCTATGGGAACAGACACTTAGGGCCTGTTCACATAGGAGTCCGTTGCGTTGCGTTAAGGAAAAGATAACGTTGAGACGAAAATAAACCAATCATAGGCGTTAAAAATTTCATTGCTAATCGTTTGGAGGCATATGATTGGTTTATTTTCGTCTCAACGTCATCTTTCCCTTAACGCTACGCAACGGACTCCTATGTGAACAGGTCCTAAGGCTCTCATTTTATAATGAGAGTAGGGTAGTATATGAAATTATGCATTTAAAGAAGCAATTTTCGAGACAATAACTAAGAATATGTTAGTTTAAAACTAAATTTTTTATTTCAACAATAACTCTGAAAAATATGGCATGAGTATCTTTGTACTAACTCTGAAGCCATAGCCCTGCAGAACATAACATATACTGAAAGTATGAAAAAAATTTTTATTTAAGATTTAATTAAAATATTATTCTTTTCAAAAGTGTGCTGAAATAATTTTACATTAATTTTTCATGAAAAATTCTTATTTTATTAAATTCCGGGTTTGGTAAGGGAGAACTGCTTTGAAATCACTTAAAAGTAATTAACTATGTAATTTATAAAGCACGTGTTTGAATGAAAAATTCTTTTACGTAATTATCCGTTCTGTCCCTTAACGGTTTTACCGCGTAAATGCCACGACTTTAGCTTAGCCGTTTTGCACGAACCTTCCGCAGCAAAACTTTGAAGGACTTTTGTTTCGAAATTGTTTAAAAGTCTCTGATGAACTTCTGTTCTTTCCTAATTAGCTACTCAGAAAAATATTAATTTTCGTGGCTTAAGGGGGGGACAAGGGACCTTCAAATACGAATTTTTCAATTTACAATTTTTAACTCTATATACAAATTCAGAATAATTAATTTTCTATTTTACTACATTGAAAACCCTTAAAATTCAAAATAAGGAATTTTTGTCAGAATACACGTTTTTAAAATTTTTTTTTCAAAAATGCTAAAGTTTTCCAAAATGCACTATGCGCATTCTATAGCAATTAAAATACTTAAATTTTGTATTATAAGTTTACCATATGTATATAAATATAAACGAGCATTAATTTTTTTTTGTATGAATCAAAAGTCTTAAAAATTTTTTTTTTATATTCTGCCTGTTATTTTTTTTCAAGTTTTTATGTTTTTACTTTAATTTTTGGTCTATCAATTTTAAAAAATATTTGATTTCAAAGAATTATGCACAGTTGTATGACAAACACTTCAGTTAATAATTCTGAGAAATTTGGAAGATATCAGAAGAAAATGAGTACACATGGAACTTTTTGAAGAATTGTAGCATTTTTGAAGAATTTTTTGATAAACGGGTCTTCTTCCTCCACAAAATAGTACTTAGTTGTGAATTCTAAGTATCTCCAGTATAGTAGAAAATAATATTAATTATACTCATGGTGTATATAAATTATGGTATATTGAAATTTAAAGAAGAGCGATATTGAAGGTCCCTTGCTCCCTTAAGAGAATTTTTGACAGAAAAATCAATTAAATATTTACAGCAACTACATTATAGTTTTTAAAGAAAAACTACAGTTGTAGTTATTTTTAATTTTTTTAAGGGGGACAGTTGACTTTCAAAATTGTGAAATTTGTCCAAAAATTCGATTTTTTTTTATTTTATTGAATTGTGAAACTACAAACGAATAGGAATGTGTTGCAAAAAGAAATTTTAATTTCTGTGATTACTTTCCTAGTTATAGGCATTTGTATTTAATTTAGATATTATGTGGTTACTAATAGCAATAACTTTAAATTTGTTTTTCTCAGAATAAAAATTTTCATGTCATACGAATATTCAAACTGCTCCAGGCGCATTTCTAATTATCGTATTGCTTTGAAATTTAATTTTTATATACTTAACTGTATATCAAATAAATCTTATTGAAAATAATTATGCTTCGTAACTCAGAATTTCTAAATTTTGTACTTGAAAAGATGATTTATAGGTATTTTGCGAAATAAAAAAGGTGTTTTCACCATTATTATTTTTTTCTCTTTATATTTTTAATGAATGCTTAAAATAAGCAATATGTTTCATTGTTAGTTCTATAAGGTATCCTGTAAATAAAAATTACCATAGTATATGCAAAAGATTTTTAATTAGGACAATTTTTGATATAATTAATAATTCATAATTCACAAATTATTAATATTTCATCATTAAATTTTCACCACTTTTACATATCTATGGTAATAATCACATATTCAAATTTCAAGCAAATCCATTCGAAACAAAAAAAAAAGTTAGGT
Organism: Dolomedes plantarius; assembly: GCA_907164885.2. Lineage (NCBI taxonomy): Eukaryota > Metazoa > Arthropoda > Arachnida > Araneae > Dolomedidae > Dolomedes > Dolomedes plantarius. Next base: position 38,380,020 of record OU015498.1, read on the forward strand.
TTGAAAGTCCACTGTCCCCTTAAAATTGTTAGAAAATTGATATTTTACTTATAAGTATTTCATTAAAGTTTTCTACTAAGAATTTCGATTATCAGCAGTTAGGTCTTATTGTTATCAGCTTGACAGATTTGCTTTCTGCCTTCTTGAAGTCCGCCAATATTTCCGATAAAACAAGTAATATAGAAAACCTTGGATATGTTTAACAAAGGAGGAAAGTAAAACAAGTAACACGTCAGAGACTTAGCAGAATTTAACAGAGGAAAAAAAAGAGAAAATATTTAGTTTAATCTGTAACATCTTAGTGACCATTTAAAATCTCGAACAAAGTATATTACGAAGTATATTACGAAACGTAACAAGTGTATTTGGAATCATTCTAAAATTTATGAATTTAACATACTTTCGTACATAAAAGAAAATAATCCCATATGAAATAAAAACATTTCAGGTAGTCTCTTCTAACGAAACTACCGCGGGTTATTAACGTAGGATTACTTATCGTTGCTTACCTCTTTTGTATGTATATATGTATCTATATATATGTACGTATGTATATATATATATATATATATATATATATATATATATATGCATATCAAAATTTTGACGCATCTTGGTACTTTTCTGTTTAACTTGTCCAAGCCTGGGATTGGCGCGCTGCCAAAATTATAACTCGCGAGAACGGATGGACGGACAATTTTAGCGTCTGAAATTTTCCTTTCTGCAGGACCGTTATGGAGGAACGTAACCCTACTTTAAAAAAAGTTCAAGATTCTCTTAAAATACTGATAATGACATATATACCCAGTATTTTGCAAATTTTACGTCGTAAAAATCGCATAGATGCTTTACCTAAATATTTGGTTGAAAGTCTGTTTTAAACCTGGCATTAAAGCCTATATACCTCTTACTATTTTCATTAAACCAAACCAATAATTTTATCACCAACTTGTCTAACATTTTAAAACAGCAGCAGGAATTTAAAATTCTGGTCATTTGATTTAAGAGCATCTCAATTAAATTTAATTGAGAATGCTAGTTGCAGCACGATGAATTCAACATGAAATGCTACGCTAACTGCCACAATTATGATTGTTCCCAAAAGGAGGCATAATCCCGGGTTACAAAGCTCTTTGCTCCCAATAATCACACGCGAATAAAACATTAAACGTACTAGACGACTTCTTCGGGTCATAGAGCTATAAACGGTGTTCAGCATATGAAATTTGTTACGTAAGCATAGAGGTATAGACGTTGTTTATAGCTCTATGTTCCGGGTTAACCCGATGAATTTTGACTGGGGATCTCTAAAGCCGGCCACTCACGTAGACTTCTATCATCTGGGACGCCGGGAGTTTTCGCCCCTCCAACGCCTGGTATCGACCACTCACGGGGACTCCACGGCGTCCAAGGCCACCTGCCTTCGCACACTCGTTATGCCCGATTTAGCTCAGTTCAAGTAGGTCTGTCGTGGTGTAATTTCGCTCACTATGCTCTCTCGCAAAAAATTAGCGGCATTTTTTGCCGTTTTATAATTCACTCAATATCGTTATTGTTTTCCTCCTTTAATTTGTTTATAAGAGCACAATTATTTCGTAACTTTAAATACACGTTATGAACGTGAAATAGTGTAAAGTATCGAATTCAGAGGCACAAACTTACTCATAAACATATGTTTTCGATATTTGTAGTAAGTTTCTTAAAATTTTCTAATATTGTTAAATCCAGTTTAAATGGTTATTTATTTGCCGATATAAATTCAAGTATCCATACTCTTCGCTTTAAGTATACACACAATAAATAATATTAAAGCTAAAAAAACTAAAAAAACATAGATTCTTTAAATTCAAAATTAGAATTCGAATTCGGTCGTAAGGAACTATGTTGAATTATTTAGCGTTCTCCTTAAATTTCAAGTAAGTGATATTAATGTAATAGTGCGTTTTAGGCATAAACATTTTCTCCCCTCCACAAAGAAAAAAAATTGTCTGTGATTTTCTTTTAAATTAGATGCTCTGATTTTATAAACCACTAAAAGTGGTTTTACTCTTTTCCTTTAAGTTTTAAAGCGCAATTATTTCGTTACTTTATGTATGTGATTTTGAAATATGTTGTGAAAAGTATCGAATTCAGACACTCGAAACTGCTAATTAATGTGTCTCCAATATCTGTAAAGAAATACTTTTAAGATCCCTAAACCATTTGTAAAGCCAATTGAAATGTTATTAGTTTTTCGATATTTCTTAAATTACTAGTGGTTAGCCCATCAAAAATGACGTGTTAATTTTAAATTTTATCAATTTACATCTGCAAAGTCAATATTATTTGTATACTTATAATAGCTTCTCTACTTTTTTTATTAAATTATACAAATTTTTAATTAATTAAAATTATGCAATATCAGCACTATTATGATCCATTTAAGATGCAATTTTTTAAAAATTTAAATAAAATCTGAACACCACATAATAGCATCACTTTACTTAATTCTATTACGCTAAATGATTAATACATTAACTGCGGTGGAAAAATTTAACTTAGTTGTTTCATAATTTTAGTTCATAAATGAACCCGCGTCAAATATAAACCATTGAGGTGTTCGGTATGCAAAATGTTACAAGTTGAAAAATATTTTTATATATTTTGATCGAGAGGAAAATATAATCTATATACACTCATGGACAAAAAAATTAGCGCACCAAGAAATAATTGCGGGATCGTAACGAAACTTGCAATGAAGGTACATGTCGGGGAGATATGCAAATGATTAGAAATGCAACGTGATTGCTCATTACATATAGCCGGTAGAGGGCGTTGAACATCGTACTCTGTGGAGTATAAAACAGGTAACCAAAGCTTGTTTGAGTGTGCTGAATCATTTACAAAGGAAGAGCTGAGATAGACATGCCATTACGCCGTGTTCGAAGACAATATAAGCAGTTGTCGCAGTTTGAGAGGGGGAGAATCGTCGGGATGATGGAAGCTGGGTGGTCAGCTAGGCGAGTAGCTCGTCAATTAGGCCGCTCTGATTGTGTTGTGAGGAGGTGTTGGGACCAGTGGACCCGAGAGATGTCATGTACACGAAGACCAGGCTCAGGACGCCCTCGACAGACCAGTCGTCGAGAAGACCGCCACATCGTAAGAAATGCACGCGTACAGCCAACTGCTTCAACGGCCGCCATCCAGGCACAGGTAGCACCTTCACTAGGGGCCACTGTGTCTTTTCAAACCATACAAAGGCGCCTGGCTGAAGGACAGTTGGTATCGCGGCGCCCATTACGTGTGCTGCCATTGACGCCCACCCATCGACGCCTCCGTTTGGAGTTTTGCCGTGCACGAGGAAACTGGACTGCAGCGGAATGGAACCAGGTCGTCTTTAGCGACGAATCCAGATTCAATCTCGGCAGTGATGACAATCGTGTTCGTGTGTGGAGAGCCCGTGGTGAACGCTTCAATCCTGCCTTTGCTGTACAGCGACACATCGCTCCCACAGCTGGTGTGATGGTATGGGGTGCCATTGCCTACAATACACTGTCACCCCTAGTATTGTTCCGTGGCACCATGACAGCCCAGCGGTATGTTCATGAAATCCTGCAACCACATGTGTTGCCACTCATGTAACGGCTCCCAGGATCCATTTTTCAACAAGACAATGCTCGGCCTCATATGGCAAGGGTGTCACAAGACTGTCTCCGCACTGTTACTACCCTTCCTTGGCCTGCCCGATCCCCAGATTTGTCTCCAATCGAGCATATCTGGGATCATTTGGGACGACGAGTTGGGCATCCAACGAGTTTGAACGAACTAGAGGCAAGGTTACAGCAAATATGGAACGAAATGTCTCAAGACTTGTATGACTCAATGCCCGATCGTATCGCATCGTGCTTTAGCGCTAGAGGGGTGTCCAATATTCCACAGAGTACGATGTTCAACGCCCTCTACCGGCAATACGTAATGCGCAATCACGCTGCATTTCTAATCGTTTGCATATCTCCCCGACATGTACCTTCATTGCAAGTTTTGCTACGATCCCGCAATTATTTCTTGGTGCGCTAGTTTTTTTGTCCATGAGTGTATATAACAGTTCCGTAACTGACTGACTGACATATAACGCACAGACCAAACCGCTGGACCTAATGAGCTGAAATTTTGCAGGGCGATTCTTCTCATAGTGTAGGGGTTCACTAAGAAAGATTTTTGAAAAATTCTTCTTAGATTTTTAAAAATTAGATTTTTAATCTGTTTTAATAACTTTTTTTGAGTTTGCATTTAAAATAATAATTTGAGGGTTATAAAATTTATATCACGAGAAAGATCACAAAAATTCCTTTAAAATGAAATCTTTTTCGGATTTTTAACTCCATTTTCTGATTTTTGGTGAATTTTTAAAGATTAATTTATAGAATTTAATTTATTAAATGCTGATCACGTGATTTCTTTTTCTGGTACTTTAAATTAATTTATCGTCATGCATAACAACGAAATAGACAAAAAAAAAATACTTTTTTTTTTATTGCTAATACGGCATACGATTGGACATTATCCAAAAAAATATTAAAATACAGTAAAAGATATGTTTCTCAAACTGTACTATATCCTTTAGTATGTTCTATTGGATTTAATTTGAACATTTTCTTCTACATTAATTTGTCTATTAAAGCTTAATTTCAATTTATTTTATTTTTAAAATGCAATAATCACAGTACATTTGAATATAGCACCAAAAAGGAAAAAGCGTTCCAGGCAGAGAGATAGATCTGTGCTATTATTAGGATTATACGAATTCTTGTTTTTATGTAAGATACAAAAAATAATATACCCCAGTTTTATAAACCACTAAAAATAGTTTCACTCTTTTGGTAGGAAGTTTGAGCTTATTTTAAAATTTCAGAGTGGGTTCAAAATCTTCAAATAAGGCCCATTTTTTTTTTCTTAATATTTTGGAATAAAAAATTAAAACCTGAAACTCCTCGTTAGGTGTCTCTATGAAACTTTGTATAAGTTTCCATTGTTTTTCTAGAGTTAAAATTCTGAAAACGTTTCCCCGAAGCAAAAGTTACACCAAAATATTAAACTTTTATTTTGCCGTTTAAAAATTTATTCAACAAAATTTTTATAAATCCTTAAGATAACTTATCTGGTAACCTTACACGTGCACTAAAGGAAAAAAAAATGTATGTAAATAGTGCCGGTTCGGAAAATTTATTAGCGAAATCAAAAATTTAGTATTAAAAAACAAAATTTTAAATATTTCAAGAATTTAACATATCCACAAGATATAAATATAATTGCAAATATTATTGGAATAATCTTCTGATTTAACCTTCCACAGGCACGGTAATTTTCTATACAGTTCATTGAACGGTATTAAAAATTCGGGATTAAAGAACAATTTTTCAACTTCCATTTTGTTCGAAAACAAGCGGTAAACTAATAGAAAGTAATGCCGGCGAACCTTCAGGCGTCTGGTATCTAGCGTACAGTACCCCAGTCACGGAGACTTTTGGCGCCAGGAATTCGGTCTGGACTGATATTCCAGACACCAGATTTTTATCATCTGACGTCTCACCAAGACACCCCACTGACGGAGACTTTTGGTGCCGCAGATACCAAAAGTCCGTCGTCCCAGATGATTTTTTCAGTTCATAGCATCGGATTTTTTTTTAGCTTAATAGAGTAGAATAATATATTGCTTTTATAGAGTAGAATAATATATTGCTTTAAGGATTCAGAATTTTGAGCTGACTATAAGAAACGGCCCAGGAAGTATTCATTTTCAAAATTTTTATGAATATTGCTATCTTTGAAAAACAAAGGGAAAGCAATGAGTGGAAAGTTATCGAGTTCGTTTTCCGCTTTATCTGCGTGAACTTAAATTGTGTTATAAAATAGTATCGTTTCTGTAATAAGTATATTATCTTAATAAATAAACACATTTCTCTCCTAAAACTGACACCCGTAAAACATCTTTAAATTAATTCTTAAGGCTGCTGGGTACTAACCCTATTGGAATCGCAAACCTCAATGTTAACAAAGGAGAGATTTTGTCTACAATTGACATCTACATAAATCCTGATAATCGAATAAAAATTTTATTTTCAGATAACCTGAACTTTTCTGCACCTTGCAACGGGATTAATTTTATAAATTTCGTCCTCCAAAGGAATTTAGGAGTGTTTAAACCTCACATACCAGATTTTCCCCCGAATAATTTAAATTAAAAAATAATATTTGCATTTTTTTATAAAGCGAAAAATGCACCAAGTTGTAAAATGTTTTGCTCTATTACGGAGTACAATTTAAAAATAAATCTTTAAATCGAAGTCGGTAATCCTTGGAAAAATTTTCTCCATAGGTTAACATTGAGGAGAGCAAATCCAAGAAGGTTAGTAAATAGCAACCTTATATTCTGAAATCTACCAATCTAATACAGAAGGAAATGGTTCTAATATTTTAAAAGATAGTAATAAAAAATCAACACAAATAAGACACGACTTACGTTTTTTAACGTAGGATTACGTTCCTCCATAACGGTCCTGCGGAAAGAAAAATTGCAGACGCTAAAACTGTCCGTCCATACGTCCGCGTGAGTTATAATTTTGGCACCGCGCCAAACCCTGTCTATCGCTTGGACAAGTTAAAAAGAAAAGTACCAAGATGAGTCAAAATTTTGACATGTATGTATATATATATATAAGTTCACACCCAAACACATACATATATGTGTATATATATATATATATATATAGATACATATATACATACAAAAGAGGTAAGCAATGATAAGTAATCCTACGTTAATAACCCGAAGTAGTTTCGTTAGAAGAGACTACCTGAAGTTTTTAAAATTATTTTTATTTTTTATTTTTATCAAAGCCAAAAGAGAAATAGCCCCAGTTATTAAGTCCATCTTTTCTTCTCTATTCGATGTTTAGGCATCTAGTAACAAAACATTTAGCTTATAAACTGAAAAATATAATTTTTCTTTCACTAAATTGATATCATTACAATATTCTTTAAATCTTACGACAATGTAAGTAGGTTTGTTCTCACCAGAACAATAACCCAATTCCGGACGTTCAACCGACATTTACTTGTTTAGGATCCTGTTTCCAAGCCCCTTCATAACGCCACCAGAGCACGTAGAAAACACAACTGAATCGCTCAATTTATCAATCGCGAGTAGTCAATAAAGAGCCGAAAGCATCTGAAGAAAAATGATGAGAGAGAGAAAATGTTTTGTCAGATTGCATTTGCGCTGTGACAAGGAGTATAAACAGCGGTGAAACACAAAGGGTGAGAGTGAAAAGACCAAGCTGTGTTTGCTCCCTTTTTGGGTTTAAAAGAAAAAGAAAAAAAAAATCCGCTGATCTGGAAGGAAATTATTTTTACACATTTGTTTTCTTTTTCGTGTTTATGTCGTAGTTACCGTTAAGAATAAGTGAAAGAAGTTACTGAAATTTTTCCGTTTACTTTTGGGATGTCAGCACCATTAACCTTTAGCTTACGGGGCCCATTTCTTTAAATCCCTCTTTAGAAGGGGGAAATTTCCTACCCCTTTATAAGAACTTTGCATATATATATATATATATATACCGATACCGGGTGTTTCAAAACTCGCGCACATCAACCTTTGTGGTTGAGTTTTAAAGACAGATGAATTATGTTAACAAACAGAATAAAGGACAAACACAGGTTGAACGATTATCTTTATTGTCAGGTGTCAGACATGGTCAAATCACAGTAAATGTTCAAAATTATGTCCGTTTTTCTGGACACACAATCGAACTCTTTTTACCAGATTAGTCGACACTTTACGAAGTGTGTCAGAAGTAATGTCCGATATTGCATGAAGGATGTTACTCTTAAGTTCATCAAGCGTATGGGGATTATTGCTGTACGCGACTTTTTTCAGATATCCCCAAAGGAAAAAATCCGGAATTGACAAGTCTGGTGAACGTGGTGGCCAAAGTCCTTTGGAAATGACACGATCATCGAAAAATTCAGTTAACATCCATACTGTCCGTGATGTGTAACAAGTTGCGCAGTCTTGCTGTAACCAACAAGGATTTTAAGCAACAAGGATTACCATGTGGATGTGCGTGAGTTTTGAAACACCCGGTATATATATATATATATATATATATATTTATGTAATGGCGCTGGCCGAAGAATGATTGCTGAATGGTAGATTTGGAAGACTGTTCTCGCCTTATCTACTTGAGGTTAGAAAGATGGCATGTCGCCCGGCCGTGCATCACAACCGTTTTTAAAACAGTTCCCGCGTACAATGTCGTTGGCCAATGCCGTTTTTCGGCATCTCGAAAGTAGCTATAAAGAACTGGCCCCTCAATTCATCTCAACCCTCGGACACACAAATCATACAACAAATTTCTCGAACTACATATTTATTAAGTTCACCGGCCCCTCCGCCGGGTTTTTCGTAGCAGACAAAATATTACAGAGTGCGTCTAAATTTAGGCATCAGATAGTTTTATAAGTTCATCTCATCACGTGACAGAGAGGTGTGTCTTAGTGGCTGATTGGATAAAAGTTGTTGTTTATGTGCAAATCTGAATTTTTTAGACCCCCACGCCGCGCTCGTTTTAATTTCGTTAAAAAGTCAGCTATATTTAATGATATTGCCTGGGGTTACCAAAGACTGTAACAATGGGATTTAACATGAATGTCCAAGGGGAGTTAACTAATTAAGGGGTATGTAATTTTGAATACTAACGTGAGGAATTAATAGTTTTTTATTGTTAAGAGTGTTGAATTAAGAAATTACTAGTTTTTTAATATATATATATATATATATATGTATATATATATATATATATATATATATATATATATATATATATATATATATATATATATATATATATATATATATATATATATATATATACATTCATTCTAGGGCCCGAATTCTTGGGGTACATGTTATCCCACCCCGTAAGGAAAAGGTTAAATTAGGAGGTAAATGTTTTCCATATTTTTGGGGCCAAAAATTGCCTTTTTCTAAATAAAAACATTTTCTAAGTAATTCCTTTAAAATTTGAATAGCACGTTTTTACATTACTGCAGAAAAGTTACTGTCGAGTCTAAAATTAAACTGCGTTTTTTTTTTTCAAAGTAAAACATATTCACGTTTCAGTCAGTTCTTGATACAGTGGAGTCCCGATAATCCAAAATGATGGGGACCAGATACTTTTCGGATTAACGAATTTTTCGGATTAAGCGAAATCATTCTTAAAATAAACGTAAATTACATAATAACGTATGATTACATAAATATTACATATTACGTGTGATTACACAGTTTATTTTATAAGGTCTGTCTAAACATAACCAAATCTCTGGACGAAATGGGTGATAAGAGAGCGGAACGCTGCCTAGTACAGTACAGTAGAGTGTAAGTTGTTCTAACAATACGTCACAGTGGTCGACAGTTGGAGAGCTCGTTACTGTTAGTGTCAGTTTAGCATTAGCATAAACAGGTGTTGTTTATTCTAACGCGTCCTACTTTATTATACTACTGTTGTCTAACTTTGAATTTTCTTGTAATTTTTAGAAATATATATTACTTAGTATCACTGTAGTTTTATTGTAACCTTAGTTCTTTTTGACTTTTGGTTTCGGATTAAGCAAACTTTCGGATTACCGAAGTTTGGATTATCGGGAGTTACACCAGCTTTCGAAGATATGCCAAGCCATTTATAGAGTAATTAGCTCACTTCTACCCAGACTTGGGTGTATATAATTTGAAGTGGCACTCTAAATGAATTTGATACAAACACAATTTATACATGAAACAATGTTTATTGAATATTCTTGCACATGTAGGCTTTGCTTTTAACAAGATTCATACGTACTACTTGTACAGATATATAAATACAGCTTTCAAGAACAATATATTTTTCAATACTCACGAACAGTAAGTCAACCAGCAGTTCTGCCACTTAAACTTTGGGCCCCCTAAGCACTAGCGCAGGATAGCACTCGAGCTGCATACCCTCGTAGCTCCCTCTCGCTTATCTATCAACTTTAACAACCTTCTTTCAACCCTAACAACCTTTTTTTATTAATGACGCTGCATGGTATTTATACTAAGCGCGTATGCCGAAATTAGCATATCTCAAGCAGCTTCTTTAATTCATTCACTCAAAAGTTCGATACTTGTGAATCGAATCTTGTGTATACCTTACACATTTTAAATTTAACCACTTTAAATAAGGATTAACACTCCAAAACCTATTTTTACTTCCAAGACACAATGGACTCAGCAACCTACTTTGCATTGCCTATATAAAGCCTAATTATCTGCCTTCATGTGAAGCGTTCTTTTAGGCTAACACGGACGAGTAGTGACTTTCATCTTTGGGGTCTCAGGGTTTCATTAATGGCCGTAGCTCTCTTTTGTATCAAAGATTTATAAATAGGCAAATTCTCCTTCAGAACATTCTCTAGAAATGCAAAACGAAATTAAAACCAAGTTCTGAAACGTAAAACTCAACGGAACTCACGCACGAAACAACTCGTAACTGTTCTTCTGTATTCACTATCAATTGATTCTGGTCAAACCGTAGCTAATTCACTGGAGGATGAATATTGCTTTGATATATATTTAAAACCAATTTAAGGGAATGGTGGACTTTCAAATTACCAAAAATCGAACAAAAATTGGAATTGTTTTTGGTGTATTAATATTTTAAAAATATGGAAATATTGGAATAAAATGCAATTAAAATATGTAGTGAAAATTGTAATGAAAACTTGATTGCTTTATAAAAATAACCATTAAAGGTAGTTATGTTTTTTCACAAACATCTTTTAAATGGCTTTTTCTCAAACTGAGTAATCTCCAGTTTTGCAAATCTTTGAAATGCTCCTTGCGTCATAATTTTTGACGACATTTTATAAAAATTTTAATAAAGACTCCTCTAATACATCAAAATAAAGTTATGTATCCGTTTTAGGCTTCGACAGCATTCAGATTATCAAAGTTTAACTTAAGTGTAGGAAAGTACAAAAATTTCACGAAAATTCAGACTATAAACATAAAAATATTTCCTAAAAATTAACTATTCAACGGAAGCACAAAATAATACATAACTCTGTACAAAATGTATTTATAAGCAATATAAACGCAAAATGAAGGGGGAGGTTAAAAATTGGATCGCAAGGAGCATTAAAAAAATTTAATTTCAATTTTTAAATTATAAATTTTTAAAAATATTTATAAAATTTTATAAGGTGTTTAATATAGTTATACTTTAATGAATATATATGGAAAAATTTCTTAACTCTGATGTAAAAATTTCAAAAATCGCTTTGCAATGTCCAACATCCCCTTAACTACTCCTACTTGAAGAGTGACTTTTGGCAAAAGCTTTCGTAAAACCTAAGTCCACAGAAAGAGTCAAATATTGATAAGGCGAGTTTTCAAACTCATTAATATAATACGTGTCTTTATTCTGTAATGAAACAGTGGTATTTTAATGGCCCCTGTACACAGAAAATGAAAAAAAATGCACACAAAAACTCTCATCACACGAAGAATGAACACATTCGTGCTTCACATATACACGGACAACTTTGAAGAACTTTCTCGCTCATTGGATTTCAGCCCTAGAACTCACTACTACAGTTTCTACCGCCTAATAAAGTCACATTACAGCCGATCATTCCAATCGGAATCTTTTGATCAGATACTTTTTGGCTCCTAGAACTAACCGGGTTATCAACTATACCTTAGATCGGTGATTTTCAGCCACTGTGTCGCGGCACTTTAATATGCCGACACTGCGAATCATTTTGTATGATATTTTTACAAAATATGTCATAGGTACATCAATTAAATATCCAAGAAATTTTTTTTTAAATTTATCTTATTGTTAGTGTGCCGCCAAAATTTTAAATTATTAAAAGTGTACTGTAACGAAAAAAATTCAGGTACTCTCTTCTAACGAAACTACCGCGGATTACTAACGTAAGATTACTTACCGTTGCTTACCTCTTTTGTATGTATATATGTATCTATATATATGTACGTATGTATATATATACTTATATTCATATATATATGCACGTATATATATATATATATATACATGCACGTATGTATATATATATATATATATATATATATATATATATATATATATATATATATATATATATATATATATATATATATATATATATATATATGTCAAAATTTTGAAGCATCTTCTTACTTTTCTGTTTAACTTGTCCAAGCGAGAAATTGGGTTTTTCGCGCTGCCAAAATTATAACTCGCGAGGACGGGCGGACGGACAATTTTAGCGTTTGAAATTTTCCCTTCCGCAGGACCGTTATGGAGGAACGTAATCCTACGTTAAAAAGGTTCAGAATCACTGCCTTAGATCACCGGTTCTGAACCATTTTAACACGCCACCTCCATTCCAAACGTTAGAATGATAAAATTAACACTTCGCGACCCGCTCCCATAGACCAAAATTTGCCCACTGTAGTAATAATAAATAATTGCACGAGCTACTAGTTTAAATTATTAAGCTTCCATGACAGCGGACCTTTCGTGACCACACTTATGGTCGAGGCACCCAAGTTGAAAAACGCTGCCTTAGAGGGTTGCAGTAGTGAAATATCAATGGGTTATATTTTCTGTGTTACCTTGATACTTTACTTACTACCTCTACTTTTCTTAACACTTTTTCAAAACATGACGTAATTCTAAGAAAATGCTAAGAAGCTTACGGATGCGCCGCTAAGGGATGTTTAAACGTACTTCATCTATGGAGTGTTTGGAATTATTGATACAAAACTGTTCCGATTTCTTTTTCATTTGTTTCTTTCACAGCCGATTCAATAATTCCCCAGCAGATTAAGCGCAAGTTTCAATTGGTTCGGAACAACGCAAAAAAACAAAACAAAATAAAAATAAATAAATAAAAATAAAAATTCGAAAGAATTAAGCACACAACTTCGAGTGGGGAATCGAAATAATTGATTCTTTCGTTCCTTTGAAAATAGTAGGTAACAAAATATAGAAAAGTTGTGATATTTAGAAGAAAAAAAAATTCTTGCTTTAAGGCATGTTCAGATGGGCCCTATTTATTATTTAAGCATTTTGTTATTTTTTTTTCAGTTGTGGTTTTATGTAAGGTTCTTTTCTTGTATATAACTTCGAAAATTTGAAATTATGTTTCTAAAAATTCAAAATTCAAAACATGTTTCCTCTTTTGGTATACGTAAGTAGTAAACCAACGCCTAATACAGTGATTTCCACTTATAAGAATCACGTTTGTTATTACTGCTTTTGATTCTTATAAGCGGTTGATTCTTATAACCGAAATTTATGTTTTTGGTCAGGCACACACACATTTATATATACATATATTAGATATTTTACCATAAAATACGCTTTAATTTACGTTAATTATCTTTTATTAAAATTATTTTTTATTATTTTAAAAATACAACTTAATTTTTAGACCTATAAGTATATACACATAATTATAGTAAGAGAAGAAAAAAATACAATATTTGTTACAAGTTACAACATACCTGCTTAACAGTTTTAACATTCCAACTACAGGAAGGGTGCAAGAAAAGTTTTCTATGGTAGTTTGACGTAATGAAGTTTTCAGGAATCTGTTTATACCTCTTTCAATACCAATAGTATCAGACGAAGATTCCCCTTCTAGTTTACGTTTCACAGTTTGATAACGTGCTGAATCTACTAATGTCACGTTTGCCTAAGTGAAAGTGGACACTTCGCCGAAGATTTATGTGTTTCAGGGTCCAGGAAGCTTCAACCAGGATGTGGAAGGTGGGAAAAAAGAGTCCCTATTTTTGTTTGTCAGTGGAGAAAAGTGAAATCGGAACCGGACGGGTTAGATGCCCCTGGGTAACTAGTATCAGAGGAAGATTCACCTTCTAGCTTACGTTTCTCGGTTTAATAACGTGCTGAATCTACTAATGTCACGTTTGCTTGAATGATAGTGGACACTTCGCCAAAGATTTATGTGTTTCAGGGTGCAGGAAGCCGCAACCAGGGTGTGGGAGGTGGGAAAAAAAGAGTCCCTGTCTTTGTTTGTCAGTGGAGAAAAGGGAAATCGGACCCGGACGGGTAGAGATGCCCCCGGGTCAAGCTAATAGTACAGTGTTGAGCTAAAGTGTTTAAGGAGAAACTATTATGTTGTGTCTAACAAAGAAAGGGATGAATTTTACGACTGTATTCCATCCCATCTTATCACTCATTCTTTGAAAAAAAATAAAGAAAGAACTTCATGCCTTTTGAGTGTTTAAGTGGCTTTTCAAAGCGAAGAGTGTAAGCTGATTCTTAAAACCGGTGGATTGATTCTTTAAAGCGAAAATTTTAGCATGGAAATAATACATTTGTTTTTGTTTTCGCGATATTGATTCTTATAAACGGTTGATTCTTATAATCCCTGATCACTATAAGCGGTGGTTACTGTATTTCATTTTCAAGCACTGAAAAAGTTTCAGTTTGTCTTGAAGATTTCTAAAAGAATATTTATAAAACTCTTGATAATTTTATAAGGCAAAAATTTTCCTTTTTTATAGACGATTTTGGGGGAAATATTTTCAAAATTTACACTTAGAATGAAGTACCATGTTGAAATGAGCTTAATGTGAATGTATACATAATACACGTTAACATTTAATGTAGAAGTACACATTCAACACTGAATCGTGCTTAAGGTTTTTTTTATGCATTTTAATAAATTAAGAATAAAAGTCAATATATACTACTCTGAAAACCACGGAAAGTAAAATTTAAACACTATACAATTTAAACTCTGTATTCTGGGGGATAAATTTAATACATTTATTTACTTTGCATCAGCAATTGTAACCAGAAATTATATAACTTTGTAACCAGTAATTATACAACTGGGTATCACACATTCATGGCCAACGAAAAAGTATGCAGGAAACGCTTCATGAATGAATAATTCTGAATGTGTTAATATAGCCATACATGTATAAATTTTAAAGGCAGGAACAGGAAATACCTTTAAAGTTGTGGTAGACTCTATTCCATGTAATGAAAGCAGCTTTGGAAACTTGGAAACTATTTGATGTACCTAATCCT
>OU015498.1:38400147-38570147 GCA_907164885.2 Dolomedes plantarius
TGCTTGTAATGCCATGATGAATGCAGAGTTCATTGCCACCCCCATCTTATAGTGGATAGAATCATGAGCTTCTATCAATTGGACTCGGGTTCGAACATCGACTGAGACTTGGGCGTTCTTGGGGAGGGTAGCGGCTCCAGTTTCTAATGGCACCACAAGGGTCCTAGTCCGATTTAGCCAGCTGCCACCTCAATTTTGAACGAGCAGTCCCAGGAGTGACATCTAGGGGGATCGTACTCTCTCCCACCCTCTCTGACCTCATAGAGGGACTTTCTTTTCTACGGATTTAACGTGCCCATATCCGGCCTAGACACGGAGGTATTTAATGGAGCTTGTCAAGATTCGATCTGAGCACCCTCAGCACCGAAAGTCGACGCGCAACCACTAGGCTACCTCGTACCCTGATTTTTTACATGTTTTTATTAACTCACTTTCTTGTTTGTTTGTGTGTTTGTCCAGTTCAAATCTTGCAATCGATTTTTAACTAACTTCACAACTAGCTAGACATTTCAAACTTTTAGAATAGCTCAGAACACGATGACAATGCATTCTTTTGATACTTTTAGCCATCTTTAAGCAGATTGAAATTCCTTTACAGTTAATTTTTTTTTGTAGACTGATGCAGCCATCTATCGACCGAGACGTGAACGAAAAGTGAAACGCAAGTTAACTTCCAATTAACTTAATTTTCTTTCAAGTTGATGCGATAATTCCCCAAAAAAAATTTTCAAAAGTATTTATTAATACATAGAATTGTCAAGTTTATATGATTCAACATAAAATTTAAAAACATGGTATATAAAAAGTTCTTTTCACTGGGAGCGATTCTCAGTGAAATAATTACCGTATTTACTCGTGAATAGGCCGCGCGTGTGTGTAAGTCGCACCTGAATTTTGAGACAACATTTGGGGAATTTTTTTTTCTAAATTCCGTTGTAGACTCAAAGTAGCATCGTTCTGCGAAATGTAGCACTGTCGTACATTCCTTAGAGTTCAATGCTCGCCTAACAATATCAGAGAAACCTGACTGTTCCAATACTGCCTGTAACGATAAACCTATCCACAACGATTTCCTATAACAATATCTTATTTTACAGTGAACCTATTTATGACAAAAAGTCTACTACAGTTGTACCTCGACTCACGAGTTTAATTCGTTCCATGACTTAGCTCGTAACTCGAAATACTCGTATTTCGAATGAATTTTCCCCATTGAAATGAATGGAAATGCCATTAATTCGTTCCGGGCTCCCCCAAAACACCGCAATTTTTTTGTTACATGTTTTTAAATAAGAAAAACGTGCTTATAAACGACGAACATTGTATAAAAACGCAATACAATAGAATGTACTGCAATAAATTTGTTTTATTAAGTGTAGTATTAAGTATGTATATTTGTTTTATTAAGTACAACATTAACCTTGGAGATCAGACTTGAAGATGCTGATGGAAGAGGAGGAGAAAGGTTAAACTGAAAAATTAAATTTTTTTCGTTGATTTTTGATCTTTACGCCCCGCTTTCCTGACTTTGCTTTTATTACCAGCTACTCTCTTAAAGTGAACGAGTGAGACACGGAAGCTGGGCGATTGTTGCATCGTTCACTGTGGCTGTAATGTCCAGATTCTTCTTTCTGAGAATCCGAAGAACGTTTTCTCAGAATCCAATCTCTAGGTTTAAGACTGGATAGTAGTCTCAGAATAATGTTATACAATTGTATAATAATTGTACATAAAGGTTTTAAATATTATATGCTTCGTGTGTTCTCATTTGATGAGCACGTAACATGACATTCGCTGCTCAAACTAGCGGTGGGATATCTGAAGCTTGCTCGTAACCCGAATTTTAGCTCGTAACTCGAAGCAAACAATCTACCGAGAGAATGCTCGTATCTCGAAAAACTCGTAAGTCGAGACACTCGTAAGTCGAGGTACCACTGTTTTTTTCAAAATTTGGCTTTGCGTTTTGCATCTACACACCTTTGAGAGCAACAGAGCCTTTGATAATTTGTTAATAATAAAGGATATCATTTACGAAAAAGCTGACAATCCCACAATATGGAGAACAGTTTTTCTATTTCTGGAACGAAATAGCTTTTCACGTAACATTCGCCTCTTATCTGCCATTCGACTTATCGCTTATACTTCCAATCCATCTATAAAATATCAACCAATCCAAGAGCTTTGAAAGAAAATGTCGACGCAACAATCTTATGACACTTTCAGGAAATGGGATCAACAGTAAATGGATCAATGGATTTGTGGAAAAATTTCTAAAACCATAAAAGGAAGGAGAATTTAAAAACTAGCAATGGATATTTTGCTTCGTTTTGACATCACAGAATATAACATTTTGGAGTTAATGGTGAAGACGTAATCCTTGTCCATGGATAAATCCTGGAAGCAGCATGAATTTAGAAAAAATGAGGATAATTTGGGAAGAATGCCTAGTAACCAGTTTTAAGTTTCATTATTTTATTCTTTAAATGTATAGTTAAAATGAAGTTAAAATAGCTTTCATAACTTTTAAACCTAATGTGTGGTCTAATTGAATAATTAAGTCAAATATAACTGCCCACCCAGTATAGTTGTTAGTGTCTCGAGGTTTCACAAAGTGGGATAGGGTTTGATTCCCGATTTTGTTCTTTTCTATCATAGTTTCACGTACAATGCGTTTCCATTATAATGCCACCAGCAATTTAAAGTGTGGTTTGGCGAATATCTGCAAGACAAGGGCCTGCCGGGTTGAAAAGAAAAACGCTTAATATGACGTTATTAAAAATGTTAACAATATTGTTCAAACTACTTTGACAAAGGGTTTGATGTTTAGCCTTGGATTCGTAAGCTGTTGTTGTTATTGTTTCTAACGTCCCCTGGACCGGAATATATTCCAGACCAGGTCCATGTAGGCTATCGGGCAAAGGGATGCGGCTCCGGTTTAAGGATGGCACCACAAGGGCACCACCCGAGTCCTATTTAGCCAGGTGTCACCTCAATTTTGACCGAGCACCCCCAGGTGCGACATCTGGGGGGATCGAACCCTCTTCCACCTTCTCAGACCTCATAGAGGGACTTTCAGGTCTACGGATTTAACGGACCTATATCAGGCTAGACACGGAGGTATTGGCGTGTGGCTAGATTCGATCCGAGCACCCTTAGCCCCGAAAGCCAGCAGACTACCACAAGGCTATCTCGAGCCCTAAGTTGTAGTGTGTTTGTTTTAAATGCACTTAGTTTTGACATCGATTGTTAAAAATAGGTGCTTCATGTAGTGTTTAGAGAACTCAAGGAATGAGTTCAAGAAATACCATTGCCTTAGGGCAAGTGGCAACTGCTTGTATGCCTCATTCGAACCAGAGTGGGACGTTGGCTAACTTAGAAATCACAGAAGAATACGACCAAAAGAATTTTGACTATCGTTTCTGGTTCATTTCAAACCAGGTAAGGTGAAGTTTTCTTCTTAGTCCACCGTCTAAGTCCACCGTCTTGACAAGTACCAGAAAGGAAGCACAGAAATGTGGTTCCGGAAGTCGATGCAGAAATAAATGTTTAAAGTACACACATCAGAGACAGGGTTGACACTTGTTTAGCATTCAAGTGGTCAGAGACTTGGAGAAGACAGGTCGCTCTCCAACCATGAGTACAAAATGTTCGATCTAAAAGAATGTTCTTTCGACTGTAGGCATATGTTGTTGGCCGAGGGTAAACGACCCAAATCTGGTACGTTGAATATCTCACCGTATAATGCTAAAAAGTAGTAACTAAGTTAGTAATTGAAGGTTGTAAGGTTTACATAAGATTCGATTCACAATAATCGAACTTTCAGGTGAATAAAGTTAAAGAAGCCGCTTAAGATATGCTAATTGCGGCATACGCGGTTGGTATAAATACCAAGAACCTAGATTAAAGGAATGAAGTGTTTAGGGAGGAGTTAGATTGCTTCAAACCTACGCGAGTTCTTGTTAGGCCCAAGGTTTACGTGGCAGTACTGCTGGTTGACTTTTCAAGTATTGTGAGTATTGCAAAGTGTATTTTTCTTGAATGAGTAGTTATACAAGTTAATATATTGAATTGTATTTCCCTTGCATGATTGCTATATATACCTCGTACTAGTAGTACGTATGCTTACGTTGAAAAGAATAGATATATGTGCAAATGCTTGAATAAACATTGTTTTTGTGTAAGAACTGTGTATGAATGAAATTATTTAGAGTGCACTTCAAGATATACTTACCCAAGGTAAGGGGAGAAGTAGCTAATTCTCTATTAGGTGTTATGAGGAGTACCAGAGATACCCCATTGCGTTGTGTGCAAAATTTGGAGATGAACTCCTATGGTAACTAAAAAGTCGACACGATTTTACAAATAAAACAAACACATTTATTTACATTATTTTACAGTGATTGATTAACATTGTATGAATGAATTCTTGGCTCTCTCTCTATATATATACATATAAAAAGAGACATGTTCTATCCCCTCCCTGTGGGAGAAACATTACGGATCGAGAGAAATAAAATAAAATAAAATTGATAATTAACCAGTTTCTTATCGGGCATTATTTAAAGGGAGATTTTACCAACCTGGGGACCATTGCGGTTGCAGCAGCTCTAGGCGTTATGTAGTTTAAGAGGCAGTCAGGGATTCTGGCCGTAGCCCGCTCATAGCGTCTTCTTCACTCCCTCTAGTCGTTTCTCTCTCTCTGACTCTTGTCCTCCCGAAAAAAGAACTCGGGGCTTTTTTTATTTTTTTCTGGCTCCTCCCCCAGGTCAGTCTCCCCCTAAATTCGTCCCTTTTCCTTGCGTTAGATTCGTGGCAGGTTGATGCCACATCTTCCCACGGTTGACCCACGTGGTATATCACTTCTGAGAAATTGGAGGCCCTTTGTCTCTCCATGGAATTTTTCTGGGGTGCATCCCTCCTCTATTCCTCCTACTGCGTCCACACACATCTGCACTGCACAGTATTCTGGGGTGGAACCAGTGATTTATGGGGCAGAGCGCTCTGCAGCGATCCCTCGATCGGGCGGTTTTTGCACAGATCATCAAAGAGACACGGGTGACCTTGGGGGGGGAGGGGTTCTAAGTAGGGGAATGTCTGGAAGACAGTCTAGTGTTCCTTCACACATCGCTTGGGGGGAGGAGCGTGACTAATCGACCCCCAAATGTGTCAAGAGGAGTTGGGGGGTGCTTACTGCAGATATGTTTGCATGTGTGTGGACGCGCTATAAGATATTTTGGGGTGCGTTGTTTCCCAGATGGGGTACTAGTCCTACCCTTCGTGGACGGCAGGCCCCTCCAATATGGCTGCGTTACGACCTTGAAATACATTGACGGAAAAAGATGGCGATGTCACATTCTGTTGGAAGTAATTAAAATGTTCCATTGGAGAATCCTTCACAACAGAAGATATTAACTAAAAGCCATTTTTTCAGTATATGTATGTTACAGCAGAAAGTCTAACATGGCTCATATACAGTGTGTAACAAAATTATAAGACCACTGTGGATTTTGTGATTTTTACTATAAATAGTATAAATTTTTTAAAATTAAATTAGGTTGATGTTAATAAATGAAATATAAAATATATGTATATTATTTTTAAGAGATATTTAAATATATTAATTATTTTATCAACAATTTCAAATTTTTCCAATCAAATATCTGTAACAAAATTATAAGACCACTAGTTAAAACAAATTTTTTTAATAAAACTAATACGATGTTGATCCACCATTTTTCTGAATAACTTCAAATACTTGATTTTTCATTGAATTAATTAGGTTTTCGAGCAAATATTTAGGAATTTTGTCCCATTCATCCATGATAGCAAGTTCCAATTCATACACAGAATCGTACTGACGGTTTTTTTCATACACTTGACGAGCCAAATGGCCCCACAAGTTTTCGGTGGGATTCAGGTCTGAACTAAGGCTTGCCAGTTTAAGCCCTCGATTTTTTTCCTTTTGAAACCAGTTTTTAGTTTATTTAGACACATGTCATGGCGTATTGTCTTGCTGAAATTTCCAGTTTGATCCTCCTAAAAATGGACCAAAAGGTATAAGGTGTTGGTAAAGCAGTTGTTGATAACAAATGGAGTCCATTTTCCCAAGAACTCGCTGCAGATCACATTTCCCATCATATGCAAAAGCTCCCCACACCATCACAGAGACACCACCCCTCTGTCTACTGAAGAAAACCCGAGGTTCCTTTCGTAAATCATGCCAGTAGGAAATATTACCGTCCGGGCCATCCAAATTAAATTTTTTTCGTCGGAAAAATAATATTTTTCTAAGCAGCATCCCAGGTCATGACTTCCTTTGCCCACTTCAGCCTTCCTTATTTATGATGCTTTAACAGTCTTGGTTTTCTTTTTAATTTCCGAAGAGCAACATTTGAATTTGATTTTAAAGTGCGCCAGACTGTCATATGTGAAATAGTTTTACTTGTCTGCTGTGTTATTTTACGAGTAGACAAGTTCTGTTTCGTTGCAAGCTTGAAAATTCGTCTATTATCGCGAGCTGATAATTTACTCTTTCTGTCAGATCTTTTATAGTTTCCATAAAAATCTCTTTTACTTAAAACGCTATGAATAGCTGTTTTAGAGCGTTTAAGTATCTTACTTATTTCACGTTCCGATTTTCCAGAGCCCTTATAAAACCAAATTTTTCGAACTTCTAGTTCAGATAATTCTCTTCCACGTGGCATTGTGAATTTCCTCATAAACACTAACAAATTAAATTCTATTTTCTTTTACAATATTATCGTTTGGACTTTTTTGTGATGTAAAGTTAAAATTTATCTACGATTTTGAAAGAAAAAAAGAAATAGTTTTAAAAACACAAATGATTTTAAATAAAAAAAAATAAGTGGTCTTATATTTATGTTACACCGAGATTTCAAAAAATCATTTGCTGTGTGAATTTAATTCAATTTTTTTTCCCTTTAAGCGATATATTTGATAAAATATAACTTTTTTAATTTGCTTCAAATTTTAAAATTATTCATTTTATGCAGTATAATATTAAAATGAGTGATATTTTGGGTGGTCTTATAATTTTGTTACACACTGTAAGGCCCAAGTAGCATTTAATGGGCTTTCAATTAAAAAAATAAAGCGTTACAGAAAGCCTCTTTAATATTTAGTTTTGCTTCGATGGCAAATTTTTGAAGTACATTAAAACCTGTAAAACCTCATCTTGAAATAAGCAAACATAACATGTTTTTAGAGCGAAATAAAATTTAATATTCGGATTTATAGAAGGTTTTATATATTTTAATAAAAATATGAAATGTATCGTTTATAAAAAGATATGAAATAGTAAGTTTGAAGGGCACAAACTTTCTATTGAAGTTTTATATTTCTTCAAAAGATTAGTTGAAAAAGAAACTTAAAAGTTCTTCCGACTTGTTTACTACGACTTTGAGCTAACGGAATAATTCGCCAACTGAACAAAAAGAAATAAGTTGTCTCTCTAATTCCAAGATTTGTTATTTTTAGAAATGATTTGATCATAAGCCGAATTTAAGAAGCTGTTTTGAGAATTACTTTTTGGAAAAGTTTATAACCAAGAAGAAGTGAATGATGTTTTCTCCAAAGGATATTTTTTTATTAGATAAAATTTCAACGTATAATGCTCTCATGGTAAGTTCATTTGAAATTATGTTGATTAAAATAAAACTACAAAAATGTAGAGGCCATATGATCAATTCAGTTGTTGCGAGGAAACTCAGAATAATAGTTTTAAGAATATATACAACTTTACAAGAAACCCGCATAACTTTAAATCGAGCAAAGAATTTATTATCTTTTATTAGATACTTTTGTTTATATTTAGTGCTAAATTGTTTTATTAATCTATATATATAAAACTGTTCCGTAACTGACTCACTGACATACAACGCACAGACCAAACCGCTGGACCTAAAGGGCGGAAATTTTGCATGGCGATTCTTCTTATAGTGTAGGGGTGCACTAAGAGAGATTTTTGAAAAATTCTTCTTAGATTTTTAAAAATTAAATTTTTAAGCTGTTTTAGTAAATTTTTTTAAGTTTGCATTTAAAATAATAATTTGAGGGTTATAAAATTTATATCACGAGAAAGATCATAAAAATTCCTTTAAAATGAGATCTTTTTCGAACCTTTAACTCTATTTTCTGATTTTTGGTGAATTTTTAAAGATTAATTTTTAGAATTTAATTTATTAAATGCCGATCACATGATTTCTTTTTCTGGTACTTTAAATAAATTTATCGTCACGTGCATAACAACTAAATAGACAAAATAATATTTTTTTTTCTTGCTAATGCGGCAGACGATTGGACATTATTTTGTCTATAAAAATATCCCTTACGATTTTTTTATAAATGTATATATTTTTTTCTGCATTAGTCGTATAAATTGATCGTCGTATTTATTATAAATATATATATTTATTTTTTTTGGCATTAATTGCATACATTGACCGTTGTATTTAATTTGAATGTACTCCGTAGCGAAGCGCGGGTTTTCAGCTAGTAACAACATAAATTGAAATGTTTTATAGATAATAAAATTTAATACTAATTATATAAATTTTTGTTAAATATTAGAACTTTCGAGTCAGATCATTAATTTGGTGTGGTCTTTAATTTTTTTTTGTCTAATGCGGAGGCTCTTGTCGTTAGACAATCCCCTTTTGTCATTCACCGCAATTTTACTGGTTTATTTATTATGGGAGCAGTCTATAGGGGAGCCTGCTCCCTATTGCCTCTATTGCTCCCTATGAGGGGGACAACACGGAAACTACCAAGCCATACTCGGGATTTGACCCCAAGCCCACTGTGTTGCTCCGCAACCGCCGTGCCGTGCCGTGGTACACTAGTGCGCCGCGAGGTGATCTTGACTGTGCCGTGGTGATTTTATCGATAATAATAACAATAAAAATAATTAAACACCGCATTAGTTAGAAATTTCTCTAAGTAAAATATTCCTCTAACTTTTTTCTAATATGTAATTTCTCTGGATCGAAATTATTCACAAAACAAAAACATGTAGTTACCATACACTGTATATGTATGCTCAAGCGTCATATTTCTAGATTTCAGTTAATCCACAGATTTCAGAATTATAGATTTCAGAATATCCATAAATTTCTGACTAGGCCATTGCAATTTTGCTCCCTTTCTCTACAACATACTTATGCGAACAAAGTTTTTCGACGCTGGTTCTAATTAAAAATGACAAACGATCGTGTTTGAAGGGTTTTAACCATGAACTTAGGGCAGCTCTTTCTAATATACAGCCAAATATAAAACGTACATATGTTCATCAAAACAAGCTCAAATATCTCATTAATAAATTAGTTATGTTTAAATTAACTTGATTTATTAGGCTTAAGTAAAGACCAAAAAACAAATTTTCGTCTAAAAATTTAAAGAGAAAATTTTTTTACTTGTAAACTATAACTTTATATTTTTGTTCTTGTGTTGGTGTACAATTCAAAACGATTTATATAAAACTTATATGATTATAATTATCTTGATACATAGAGCTATTTTATTGCGTTTTTTATCTATTAAAAACATATACGTATTATTGCAATTTATGTATTTGGAAGCTTTAACTTGTGGTGTGCCGCGGAATTATCGAAAAAACGTTGTTGTGCCGTGGAAGATAAAAGGTTGCGGAGCTCTGCTCTACACCATATGGGCGGCGTGTGGTCTTTAAATTGCCTCATTGAAACTAAATAACAATCACGTAATCTTACTTTTCGATAAGAATCTGAGTTACCATAAAATAATCGTACATGTTTTGCCGTTCTTATGTTTTCATGGGGTTTCTTTAATTTATTTCTGAAAATTCTGTCACTGTTGATAGTTTACCCGATATTCAGAGTGTTTTTCTTTTAAAGTACGAATGGTATTTCGATAATGCACTTAGTTCGGACAACTCAAAAATCTCTTTGAGTAAACCAAAATCCCGTTTCAAGCGATGAAAAAGCATTGAAGTAATCGTATTTGCTTTCTATTTATAGATGCAGTAATCCTTTGCTATCACTTTAAAGACTTAGCTTTCAAATTAGGAAAAAGGTATTGACGAGGTGATAGAAAATTACACCATTTACCCTAGGGATACATTTAACAGAAAATTTACCATCTACTCAATACATAAAGACTATTTTATTGCTTTTAAAAATGCATTACGCTCTTTCATATCCAATCTAAATTTAGTACCCTAGTTATAAGTATTTTCGTAATATTGAGGAGTTGAAAAATTATTAAAAAAATCGATTACATTCATTAAGGTTGTAAGGTATACATAAGATTCGATTCACAAGAATCGAACTTTTGAGTGAATAAATTAAAGAAGCTGCTTGAGATATGCTAATTTCGGCATACGCGCTTGGTATAAATACCAAGCAGCTTGATTAAGTTGAAAGGTTGTTAAGGTTGATAGATAAGCGAGTTAAGGGAGCTACGAGGTAAGCAGCTCCAGGTGTTAACCGGCGCTTGTGCTTAGGGGGCCCAAAGTTTACGTGGCAGAACTGCTTGTTTGACTCTCTAGTTTGTGAGCATTGCAAAGTGTATTTTTATTGAATGCTAATATATATTCCGTACAAGTAGTACGTATGCTTATTGCTGTAAAAGCAAAATCTATATGTGCAACGAATTCAATAAACATTGTTTCATGTATAAACTGTGTTTGTATCAAATTCATTTAGAGTGCCACTTCAAATTATATACACCCAAGTCCGGGTAGAAGTGGGCTATTCTCTATAAGGTTTATCAGAAATAGTTATATATATATATATATATCTATAAATATATCTCTCTCTATATATATACATCTGTATAAATTATATACATCTCTATAAATTATATACATTTGTTAGAATAAGTTGGACGCCCAGTGGTGTAATGGTTAAAAGCTTCAAGCTGCTACACCACAGGTCCAAGGTTCGACCCTGCGACTGGGCAAGGTCGACTCAGCCTTTCATCCCTTGAGTGGTTCGATAAAATGAGGCCCAAGCATGCTTGGTAACTAACTCTGGGGGTCCCTCGGCAGGCTGATCACCTTCCCGAGACATATGCTGTATGGCACCCCAAGCCCACGGTCAAGAAAGCACCACCGGCCTTAGTCCACAACGGACTGTTGCGCCATTGGTTAGCCAGAATAAGTTGATAATGTTTGTAGAACGTTAAGAAATTATGTTAAGTTATATTGTATCCCATCACCTAAAATCCATATCTAAGTTTGAAGCAACGAGTTGAATAAATGCTTTTAATCACTTTATTAACTGAATTGTTATGTATCGCAGATGAAGTTATTACATCTCTAAGATAATTATGTGATTCCTCCTTAACTTCAGGATGCAACATGTAATATAATGTAATGATAGAGTACCTGGTGATACATAATTATGCTGTTTAAGTACGAATAATCAGATGATATTAAATTATATTACATATTATTCTGCATTTAACATCATTATTCTATACATAGCTCATATTAACTTAATCAGAGTGCATACACAATATTCCTATTAAACGGCATTTAGTTTACCTTAAATATTTCAGACAACTCTTTTAAAGTTAGATGCCTTCATATTTATAATTTCAAGCCCAGACTCAAGCGATAAGGCACAACATTTCTCAGAATTCATACATCATAATCTTATCTTCAATTCTTTAGTTTTTCTCTTATGACATGGAGCGGAAAGTGTCTAGAAAATGATAGTGAACGTTTCGAAACTACTTGGAGAGAGCTAAATTTCTATTTGCAGAAGCTGGAAAGCAGATACTAAGTGTATTTACTTTCTATTTCAAGGAACGAAATATTTCAACATTCATTCCACTTCTGGAACCCAAAGAGCCAGACAAATTACAATTTATTTTAGAAATGATGTAAGGATAAATGAAATACGGGCTCTCGATAAAGGCCCTACAGGGATTAGAATTAATAGGAAACGTCCGATTTCATTTTTATTTCACTTTTTCTGAACGTGAGATTTCATTTCCCCCCCAGATATTGTCCATGTGTAACCGCCTTATCTATGATATCATATTCATTTTGTTTGTCTCTAAATACGAACTCTGGATGGGTGGAAGATACATCTTTAATTTTTTCAACATTCTGATAATAGGCTCACTGAAGTGTCTTTATATTTTTATTACAATTTGCTGCCATTAATTTCCAGGACTGATCTAATAACTCCAGAAAGTATTACATGAAATACATACCCATTTAATATGTTTCGAAGTAACTCCCACCTGCCGTAATGAACTTCTGTGATCGGCTGTATAAGTTTTGTAAGCAACTTTTAAAGTCTTCTTTCGGAATGCTCTTTAATGTGGACATTACCTTTTCTTGATGGCTTCAACATCCTCAAATTTTCAGAAAATCTTTCAATTTTGAAAACAAGAAAAAGTCTGCCTGTGCTAAGTTCATAGAGTATGGAGGATGCTGCATCTCTACAACCTCATGCTGGGCCAATTTGCTGAAGGGAACAAGATTCGAGGATGTCGAAGCAATCAAGAAAACGGTGACGTACACATCAAAGAGCATTCCGAAAGAGGACTTTAAAAGTTGTTTACGAAACTTTCACAGCCCAGCCCAGAGGTGCATTACGGCAGGTGGGAGTTACTTCGAAACATATTAAATGGATATATATTTCATGTAATATTTTCTGGAGTTATTAGATCAGTCCTGGAAATGAAGGCTGCTATGTACTAAGAAAAAAATCGTATTTCCCTTTTCCTCTTCTTGCAGACTCTTGTGGTGGGATGTGTCCAGTTGAAAGTTCGAGAATTCCACCCCCCCTTAGGATTGACATTTTGAGGGATTGTAATGGCTCTCTCTATATAGGGGGGTTAAGCGCTTCCCCCAAATTTTTTATTTAAAATATATTTCTGTCAACTATTTACAGGTACATAAATGCTGATAATCAAATAAAATTGGTATTGTCAGATAGCCTGAATTTTTCTGCAAAGCGCTACAGTATTCATTTTATAAATTTCGTCCACCGAAGGAATTTATGAGCGTTTAAAACACTCTATACCAGATTTTCCCCGAATAATTTAAATTTTAAAATATTAATTGCATTTTTTTAAAAAAACGAAAAATGTACATGTAAAATTTCTTTCTCTATGACGGAGTACAATTAAAAAAAATCTTTGAATCCAAGTCGGTAATCCGTGGACAAATTTTCTCCATAGGTTAACATTGAGGTGAGCGAATCCAATGGGGTTAGTACATATCAGCCTTAATGGCCGCACCTTGTATATCAAGAAAGAGAGGTTCAAACGCTTCCGTTTCCTTACATGTTAATAAGATACACCTCTACGAAAATCCCTCTCACCTGATTTCAATGTGTTTTTAAGCCATAAAAGAGTTTCAATATTCAATACCTCTTTACTGTACAGCATCGAGGAAGTGGTTTTAGCCTTGTTTCCAGTCCTTTTGTCCAGTACAGAATTATTTTCAACATTTATAATTCAACATTTATTCCACTTCTGGAACCTAAAAAGCCAGGCAAATTACAACTTATTCTATGTTGTTGCTGTTGTTGTGGCTTATGCCCCTTGACCGACAGTATATCAGATCAAGTCCGTAAATGCTATTGGGCAGAATGATGAGGCTCCGGTTTTGAATAGCACCACAAGGGTCGAAGTTCGACATGGCTAAAGGACCGGTCCCGTAATTTTGAACCGAGTCAAGTGACGAGACCGGTACACTTGACTCCGCACCTCCAGAAGTAAATTTTGAGAACTTGGTTGACATTGCAGCTACGACAGATTTTTTGTGCACCAGCCACCATTAGCGTACACGGCGGTGGATTTGTCAGTGACCGGCATCGAACCAGAGACGTTCAGATCACTGGCTCGCTGCCTTTTCCAACTGGGCCACCGCACCCCAATTTATTTTAGAAAAGATGTAGGGAAATATTAAATACATACTCTTGAAAAAGGCCCTACAGGGATTAGAATTAATGATCGGAAACGTTCGAATTCCTTTTGCATCTTTTCCTCCAGATAATGCCGGAGTGTAACCCCCTCATCTATGATATCATATTCATTTTTTGATCACTAAATACGAAGTTTAGAAGCGTGGACGATACATCCATAATTTTTTCAGAATTCTGGCTACAATTGGTTCACTGAATTATAGACACTACTCGAGCTACTTACAACCGAGATTCTCCAAACAGCCGTTCGTATCTTGAATTGTTTGTAAGTCGTTAAGTTATTTAAGGAAATTTTAAAATTACCGTACTCTTCACCCCCTATTTAAGCATGATAGACTGTAACGTCAATGAATTGCTGTACGTTTTCTCATCCTCAAACGTAATACACTGTACAGTATTGCATTTTATAGGCTACTTCAAATTTCCGTACACTTCATCCCTATTTAAGCATGATAGACTGTAACGTCAATAAATTACTGTCTGCATGTTTTTCATTCTCAAACATAATACACTGTACAGTATTGTATTTTATAAGCTAATTTATTAATACGAATGATACATTATGCCTAAAAAAGTATGATGATTATACGTATAGTTCACGTATTGTACAGTTGTTTTTCTTACCTTTGAAGCTGGCAGAGTAGGCTTGAGGAATGGATGAAAGGAGAACAGGTGGTGTTGATCTGCAGGGGAAGCGGGTCCTTACCGTCAGTGTCTTCTTTAAATTTTTTTGTAACAAAAGTGTTGGTAACCAATCTGTTATTTCCACTGTTGGTCCGAGCTTTTATATATGAGGCGGTGAAAGGCAAAGTGGTGTAAGTCAGAAAGTCAAGTGGTGTAAGTCAAGAGAGTTGAACTGCAAAAACTACAAAAAATTCCACCATAAATTGAAGAAATTATAATTCATAACAATTATTACAACATTGCAAATAATAACTATTTACAATTCCACTATAAATTGAACATGGAGATTACATATTTGCCCCCAAATGAAAAAAAGTTGAAAATGTGACTTGCACCACTTTGCCTTTCAACGCCTCATATGCTAATTTTTGGCTCCAATCTCTTGTTTGGCGCTTCATGTCCTATTTTGGACCTTGCGCCGTTAAAAACCAACCAACCTTTGAATTTTTATAGTAACACTTTCTTCTTTATCACACTTCTTCTTTATCTGGAGAGGAATCGATCAGTGGGGGAGTGGAGGCTTTTGAGGTTGAATGCCTTTTGTCTTCATCGTATAACTGCTCAAAATTTGAACTTACGAGTCACAAAGTGAGCGCTTCGAATAAAATTCAAGTTGCGCCCCGATCTGTTCGTATCCATGTTCGTAACATGGATGTTCGTAAGTCGGGTGGTGTCTGTATTGTGTTATGTCGTTGATTATCTTTACATTCTTATTAATTATATCAAGAAAGAGAGGTTTCAAGCGCTTCCGTTTTCTTACATTTTAATAAGATGCACATCTTCTACGGAAATTCTTCCAACCTGATTTCAACGTGTTTCTAAGGTACAAAAGAATGTTTCAATATTCAGTACCTCTTTACTGTACATCAGGGGTCGGCAACGCGGTGCGAAACAATTTTAAATTGCCCACCGTTCAAATTTCGAAAATTTTAGATATCTGAGCAACAAATGCTTGTAGTTGTAATGAATAATTTTTGTAAAAAAATAATTAAAAATCTCAAAACCATAAAAAAATAAAACTGAGCAGCATGATCTTTCGACAGCATCGCTCTCCCCTTGCTTCTATATTAAGTAAGATAAATGCATTAAAAGATAAATTGCCGCTTTGTAAATCGCAAATGGAAAAAGATAATTTATCACATTTCCCAAATTTAAAAATGGTGTTAGAAAATTATTGCGATGAAAATGCTACCACCTATAATTTGCCAAACATTTTGATTCCTTATTGGAAGAATTTAATACCAGATTTGAAGAATTCTACGAAGTGGATGCATTCTTGAGTTTTTTATTAATCCTTGCTCTCATACAGAGGAAGATGTGACTCATAAAATCGCAACATATTTTGATATTTCCAATAAGGAGGTCTTAGAATTGGAAATCATAAATATAAGAAATAACATTGAATTAAAGTAACATAATGATGAAGAAAAATTCTGGAATTTAATGAATGAAAATAGTTTCCCATTGTTGAGAAAATGTGCTCTGAAATTGAACTCTCTTTGCGCATCGACTTATGCTTCTGAATCTTTGTTTTCCGATATGAAATATAGGGTGTCCATAATTAAACTTCCCTACTTTAAAGTTGTCTATAGTCGAAACTATTGTTCAGAAAGTTATGAAATTTTGTGTAGGGCAAATTGAAGGACTGGGAATTTGTTTGAGCGAATAATAATAAAAAAAAATAGTTCAAAATTTCACCACCAGAGGGCGTTTTTTGATGAATTACACAATTACGACTGGTTCTTTACTTAGAAATTTCACCATCTTTTTATCCATAGGTCACCCTAACACAATAACTCGTACTCATTAAATTTTACAGTCTTTAAAGTGATTGCGAAGTCGATCAGAAACTTGTTTGATAACTAATTTTCGGACAAAAGATTTGAAACAACGAAGAAGAAACAAATATGCAAATTAATTTTTGTCAACGTAGAGCAGAAGCTGGTATAAAACCTAGAAACTTTCATGGAGATTTTGTTTTCAGCGTGCTTGCTATTGCTAATCAGAATGTCATCGTTAAAATTGTTTTACCGTACCGTTTATAGTAAAATTGTTTTACCAAAACGGTAATTCAGCACTAGTTGCTCTACGAAAATTTCGGAGTTTGAAGGGAATGCGAAAACGTCCATTGACTGTTACTATACCTGATCTGAAAGACAGTATTTCACGACATGCTCTCAGCATTTCCCCGGACGCACTGCGGTCAACTGTAGAACATGTTATCTTACGATTTCAAATGGTAGCTGAAAATGATGGCCATCATGTTGAACATGTCTTGTTGTAATAAATTTTTTTGACTATAGTAAATGTTGGCTAAGTGTGTAATTCACCAAAAAACGCCTTCTGGTGGGGAAATTTTGAACTAATTTTTTTATTCACTCTAACAAATTCTTATCCCTTCAATATGTCTTACACAAAATTTAATAACTTTCTGAACAATAGTTTCAACTGTAGACAACTTTAAAGTAGGGAAGTTTAATTATGGACACTAGGGTGGGTCATTTTTTACTTTTTTTAAAAATCGAAATCGCCTGTGGTGGGAAAAGCTGTGTATTGCTATCAAATGTTTGTAAAACAGTTTTTTAAAATTAAAATATATTTAGGCCCCCCGCCCGGCCCTTGAAATTCCTCCAAAAATGTAAAAAAATGCATTTTTTATTTATTTTTTAATTTTTTACGCATCAAAAATTTTAACCGCCTGTAGTGGAAATTGTTGCATAGCAAGACCCTTTGTTTGAGAATTATTTTTTTTTTAATTTAAATATATTTAGCCCCCCACCCCCTCCCGACCCTTGAAGTTTCTCCAAAAATGTAAAAAAATGCATTTTTTATTTATTTTTTAATTTTTTGCGCATCAAAAATTTTAACAGCCTGTAGTGGAAATTGTTGCATAGCAAGACCCTTTGTTTGAGAATTATTTTTTTTTTATTTAAATATATTTAGCCCCCCCGCCCGACCCTTGAAGTTTCTCCAAAAATGTAAAAAAATGCATTTTTTATTTATTTTTAAATTTTTTGCGCATCAAAAATTTTAACAGCCTGTAGTGGAAATTGTTGCATAGCAAGACCCTTTGTTTGAGAATTATTTTTTTTAAATTTAAATATATTTAGCCCCCCCGCCCGACCCTTGAAGTTTCTCCAAAAATGTAAAAAAATGCATTTTTTATTTATTTTTTAATTTTTTACTTATCAAAAATTTTAACCGCCTGTAGTGGAAATTGTTGCATAGCAAGACCCTTTGTTTGTGAATTTTTTTTTTGAAATTAAAATATATTTAGGCCCCCCGCCCGGCCCTTGAAGTTTCTCTAAAAATATAAAAAATGCATTTTTAATTTATTTTTAATTTTTTTTACGTATCAAAAATTTTAATCGCCTGTAGTGGAAATTGTTGCAAATATATTTGAATTTCAAAAATTTTTTTTTCATAAACAAAGGATCTTGCTATGCAACAATTTCCACTACAGGCGGTTAAAATTTTTGGTACTAAAAAAATTAAAAATAAATAAAAAATGCTTTTTTTTTTACGTTTTTTGAATAACTTCAAGGGCCGGAAGGGGGAGCTAAATATATTTTAATTAAAAAAAATTACAAACATTTGATAGCAATACACAGCTTTTCCCACCACAGGCGATTTCGATTAAAAAAAAAGTAAAAATCGACCCACCCTAATGGACACACCCTGCACTTAAGATCAAAGTACCAATCAAGCCTCACTAAAACTCATTTCGACAGAACTGCGAATTCAACTTATATGCCACACTACAACGAGTCCGCCGCAGATTTGCAATGTCAAATATCGCATTAAATATCAATCTGAAGATTATTTTGTTAAAATTAAAATTTGGATTTATGTATTAAAAATTTAGGTCGCATTAATATTTTCATGTTTAAATATTAACCCTCCCCCCACTTCTCTTCATCCAGCGGTGCCCGCCAAACTTCCGCATTTCTGAAATATGCCCTCCTAGTAAAAAATGCTGCCGACCCCTGCGGTACAGGTACCATGAAGTGCTTTTAACCTCGTTGCCAGTCCTTTTGTCCCGTACAGAATTATGACCTACCGAAAGTGCAACACTAATTTAAGGTTTGACCGTGACGTTTTCACTGGGATCTTATGATGTTACTGTCATGTTAAATTAACGTGGATATGAGTCTTTTATGTCGCTGGTCTTTTACAATATATTGCTCCTAAAATATGCGAGACGACGCTTCAGGAATTTTGTCACCTTTTATCGCAGACTAGACAGCCTTTTGCATCCGATAATTACAAAAAAAAAAAAAAAAATCAAAATCTTTCCTCTATACTTTTCTTAAATGTTCTTGCTTGTAAAAAAATAATATATTTTATAAAGATTTTAAATCTTGTAAAGGAGGGATTAAAAGTTTAATGCTTCTCCATTTTCTCAAATTTTAATATCAAACAATCATACATCCATGAAACTAATTACAGTTTGGCAACGTCTGTTTAATGACATTTATTCTCTGATAAGGTGCACACGGATGATGAAACGTGACGAAAACGTTTAGAGAGAGAGAAAAAAAAGCAGAATTTGTAAAGAAGCTGAAAAAGGAAATTTAAGTCAGTATTCTTGTAAACCGGCAATGCATCTTCAACGGAGATATTGGAGTGTATTTTGGTGAGACTGAGAAACAAGATGGATGCTCGTGATTCAGTCTGGACAGTTAGGTGCGGTATTTTACTATGTGACGGCACAATGTCTTCATATTGTCACTATGACCACTCGGACCTTCTATATATACTAATATATAAAGACAGCAGATTTTGTATGTGGAGGGTAATCTCTGGAACCACTGCACCTATTTGAAAGGTACATTATTCCAGATGGACATAGGCTATATATTATGTATATCTGATCAGTCGAAAGAAAGTTAGGGGCCTAAATGTTGACCTTTACAACTTTCCTTTGTCAACCATAGTCAAGTAACCATAGCAACACATCAAACTACATTTTCACTTATTATCAGTAAAACATTTAATATTTTAAAGATTCAAGTGGAGGAGGTATTGATAAATACAAAAAGGATTTTTGAAATTGGCAACGTTTAAGGGTTTATTGGAGAAAATTACATTTGGAACTGCGCTTTTTATTGGACATTTAAGGTAAAAAAAGATTTACAATTTATTGGCTATCAACTGGAAATTTATTGGTATAATATTACAGAACTTTATTTAACTTATAAACTTTGTTTTTAAATTTATGTACAATTTTATGCACAATTTGCATATATTGAACTTGAATTATTGAACTTTATTGAAAAATCAGTGTGTTTCATTGAAACTGTGAAATTTATTAATTATTTCGAATAGGTCTATGTTTGTTCCATTATAAGTGAAAAAGTATTGCTTCAATTGAGCTGAAATTTTGTATAGATATAGTTGATAGTTCAGATTAAAACATAGGCATATTATGTTTTGAAAATCGGGCCCCGGAGATTTTTTAATTAATGTTTTAATAATTTTGCCCCTAAAAGTTGCTTATTTCGACAGCTTCCGCTGCTGTCCTCGCTGACAGCGAGACTATGGGGCCGAATCGTACGAAAATCGGCACGCGTTTGGCCCCGGACACGATTCTGTGCCGGATTTTCGTAGCCGGATTTTTTAATTTGTAATTTAAAAAAAGTTATTAAATTTTTGTGCCATTTTTGGTGCTTTTTTCGTGTTTTTTGTGTGCGGACTCTGTAGCGGATAGGCTATGGGGTCGAATCGTATCAAAACCGGCATGCGGGTGGCCCCCGGATACAATTCAGTGCCTGACGTTACAGTTTACAATAAAAATTACATTTGCCTTCACCATCAACAAATCCCAAGGTCAAACATACAAATATATTGGACTTGACTTACGGGAAGATTGCTTTACTCATGGACAATTATATGTTGGTCTCTCTAGGTCAGGAAATGAGGAGAATCAATTTATTTCAAAACCTCAGAAAAACGAAAAGTGTGGTATACGATGAAGTTTTAAAATAAATTATACCTACCTAATATCTACTTAAGATAGATAATTGTTCAACCTCGATAAAGTCGGGACGGGCCGCTAGCTTAATAATAAAAAAGGAAACTATTTTAGAAGTAACTGATGCGTTTTAAGGCATATGGGGGTCATTGTGATGTTACAAAATGGCCTAACGTGTGGATCACGAGGCGGCTTGAATGTGGGTTCTCATTACGGAAAAATGTTTGTCACACAGGAAGATATTGCCTCTTTCATTTTGAGTCAATATCTCCTCTTATATAATGCAAAACAGCAAATTAATTCCTCTGAACGACGGAGCTCCGATTGTAAGAAGTGAAGATGAAATTATCAGTGTTTGAAGAACAAATATACCAGAGACAGAGTTAAATAATTAACAGTGAAGCATAAATTTGAATTTCATATTGCTATTTCAGTCATACGCTATGCATCTTATGCTATTCAATCATACGCAAAGTATGTGTTTAGACGATTAGCCCAAACCTTTTCTCTTCATTCTTTCAACTGTGTCATCACAGAATGCGATAAATCTGCGGTCTCTAACTGCTGAAAGCACTATCTGAATTTTTACGGTTATGCAGTTTTTTATTTAATTTTATAGCTCCTCCACTAATACAGGAGCAATCTGGTACAAACTGACAAGACCGACTGCTCCTTGTAGAGAAGGAGGTAATTCTCAAGGAAATTTTGATCAACTATACGAGCGGTTTTTGAGAAAGTATCACGTAGGTTTATCATATGTTTTCTATTCAAAATCATTCCTTTTTGTCTAAAACAGGACTTTCCCCCCTCCAATCTTGATTCAATTATGGAGCTATGACTTGTCCTCTACGGTGTGGACTGATACTGTAATTTTAAATTTCTATGCACATTTTGGAAATAGAAAATTACATTTATTCTCTCTTTCTTTTCTCTTTTTCTCTCTACTAGTCTCCTTTATTTATTAATTTTTTTTCTGAATCTCATCTTTAATGCAAGAAGTGTTCCCCAAGTTTTTAAGGTATAAAATGATCTTTGAGGATTTCAGATTCTCCCGAATATAAAATCAGTAAAACCATTCAAAAGTAGTTTCAATATTCTTCATAAGATACTATCAAAAGGAAATTGCGTTTGTGATGCATTCAAATGCTTCAAAATTACTTCCAAATGCGTCAGAACTTCATTTGAAAAGTTGGGAAGCTGTTTCACATGTATATTTCATGAGGTGTGACAAAGCATTCGAATCTTATTTTGCTTCAGAAAAATAGAAAAATGAAGAGCTAATCGATTCAGGAAACATGTGGTGTGTTTAATGTAGAGAAAAATAAATCTCAAAAGAAGGAAAAAATCCCTTTTTTGCGTGTGTTTTACAAGGATCTAAATTGTAATTTATATTTTTTTGAACACTGATTATACGCAAAAGTATTTCTTTAACCTCAAATGATCTTAATATTCTTATTTTTTTGATTAATTATAAATACGTAATTTTATAACTCCTTGAAAATTCATAGTAATTTTCTTTTGCCTTTCAAGTTTAAACGAATTTTATTTATTGAAAGACCCGCAATTCTGCAAACGGGTGACTAGCAAACGCTTTTCCTGACATTTCACAAAATGTCGAGGGAATCCACTTTTACATGTTACTATAGAATGCATTTTTTTCCAATATGGCAGATTTACCGATTGACCCATTTCCATATTCGATCCCTAAAGACCTGGCTTAGATCTAGAAGATTGCTTTTTATGTACTCCTTAGTTTTGTATTCTACAAATTCCTTTCTCTGTAAATTTTAAAAAGTAAACAATTTTAACGTTGGAAGATTTCTTGTGTTGAATCTATGCATACAACAAGAGAAAACTGTGAATAAATTTTCCATTCATTATCTCTTGGTAAAGAATAAAAGGCAACTAAGTTATGATATTTTGCAAGGATTCTGAAACTTAAAAAATAAAATAAAAGATGTCCTTTAGCTAAAAACATTTTGGAATTTGGGGATCTTCATCTAACAACAACAAAAAAAATATTCTGGGCATCTGATCCTATTTCTGCCATTTTGTTTTCTGTTAAAACGTATAAACTACAGAAATTAATTTTTATCCTGAAAATGAAATATTTTATAACACTTTTGCTTATTTCTTATTATAATGAAGTTGACTCTTGTTCATTTTTGGAAACCGCGATTAAATGACTAATTTAGAAGGTACCGAAATTCTCATGATGGTGTAATGATATTAAATTATCGGAATTAGGACGAAGAAATATGTGGAACTCTGTTTAAGGATCACCAGGAATATTGATAATATTTGAAGCAAAAATGAAATAACATCTGTACCTCTGTCTGAAGTCCTCAAGCAACAGACGCAATTTATTATCCAAAATTCTCTCTGATAATTTAAGTACTCTGAAACCAACTAAGAAACGAACCTACCATTTAAACTCAATACTTTGGGCTTAATAATGCATTCTCGTCTAAGTAGTGGATAAAGCATACTTAAGATACGAAATGCTTGGCAACTGCATAAATCATATGAGAAGTCGATGGATTCTTTGGAGTTTCGTAGACGAGTGGCATGCCATTATCTGGAGACTCATGGTCATCCTGCGAAAGCAGGACAAAAAGGAAGACCTTCTTCAAAACGCAACATTGATTCACGCTATGATGAAATGAATCATTTGATGGTAAAACAGTCAAAACAAACACGCTGTGCCCAATAAATAATCCAACAGAGATAGATAAAAATAATAATACGAATATAGACAAAAAACAAACAGAAATCAAGCACTCTGGGCATCCACGCACCAACGGCAAGATTCTGTATAAGTGCCGGAACTGAACCATAAAACAACATAGAGGTAACCGACAGGTCTCGTCATCAGGGAGCCTAACCATATCAGTTACCTCAAGGGAAACTTTCTGAATAGGATGCAGGTAAGCCCAAAAGACATCCCAAGGCCCCGAGTCTCCCAAGAAAGCCGTAAGCCAAAAAGAAAAGACAAACACAACTTACAGTATGGGCTCAACGCACCGTACATGCAAGCACACAAATTATCCTAATGCAAAGTAAAAGATGCATACACACCCCAATTCCGTAAGTGACGCTGTGCCCAATGTCACAAGAACACCACTTTTCGGCGTGAAAAATATGATATATCTTTACATGTCGCTCACTCCTTTCAACAACGTCATATCTCAAAAAACAAGATTTTTCATGAGATTTGAAAGTTGAAAACTACATGCATTGAAAATAAATTTTAATTCTGCTCTCTAGCGGCTAAATATTGAGGGGTGAGATATAACGATGTTACAGGGATATGCTACTCTTTCAGGGCTTTCGGAAAACAAGCATAACTAAAAATCGCCGATTTTTGAGATATGACGTTGTTGAAAGGAGTGAGCGATGTGAAGTGTTCAGTTGAATATCACGCTGAATAGTGTGATATTGTGTGTGTTTATGTATGAAATTTAAATATGTGAAGTGTTCGGTCATTAAAGCCACTTTCTAAGATAAACTCAAGAGTCTTATCCATTATGTACAATACAGAAACGGATTTGCCTTACGTTCCTTTTTTTGGAAGGCCACATAACTACAAAACTATAATATTCCACTCAGTTCTTAAAATGTTTCAGAAAATTTACTACGGATTTAACGCAACAACATTTGAGTGTAGAACAAGCTATTGAGTTTATGATTTCTGAGAAAAATATGTGATTTTACGTGAACGATATATACTGCGTCGTATTTAAAGACTTCTAAAAAATTAAAATACTTTTTAAATATATTTCTAAAGTTAGTCGATATCAAGAGGTTTATAGTCACTGGAGAGAAATAAAAACCAAACGTGTCTTTATTTACAACAGTAATTCACTTCAGAGGTTTTCGCTTTAAGTTGTTGTCGTCTCGTTTATGAATAATAAAGTTACACAGGAAGAAAACAAAAAATATAGTTACGTTTTTCACGGAAGGTATTTTCGGAGAAGTTTGTCAGATTTACACGATATGTCTAAAAAAATATATATATTTAAGTTGCTAAGCCGACTTTTTGGGCAGTCCGTGAGAGAAAACTACTGCATCAATTTACTTCATTTTGGTCTTAAACGACAGACTGTAATCTATAGATTTGTCAAATTTGGTTTTTGTAACCGCAATTTCTATTAATTAGGGATAATTTACAATTGAAAATTGATTTCTGCGCATGCTCAGTGGCAGGTTTAAATCTGGCTTTAGAAACTCACTGTTTCTGCTCATGCTCAGTGACATGTTTTAATGATTTATTCCGAGGAGTCTCTCTAGATCTCTCTCTGCCATTTTTATTTTTATGATAATTATGTTTGTGAAATATAAGATTAAGCCTGATGGAAATTGTTTATTGCGCGCTGTTTAATTAGCGATAATTTACAATTAAAAAATTGTTTCTGCGCATGCTCAGTGACATTTTTAAATCTCGCTTTAGAAACTCAATAAGCAAGAGGCCGCTTAAACAGATTAATTTGTTTCTGTGCTTTATTATGATTTTGAACATTTAGAAATGATGTGTTGAGTATAATTTGTGTATTAGTACATTTATTTACTATCTAGTCGTCATGTTTTGACGGGTACCAATTAGTAGGAATTTAAATTTGTGATGATACTTATTTCAAAATATAAACGTGATATCTCCGATGTAAAAACCGAGATTTGTACCAAAAAGCAAAAGTTTAAAAACTTTCTAGATTGTAAGGGAGAGATGCCTTCAAACAGAAGTCGTGTGTTGGGGAAAAAACATGCCATGGCCTGATGGTGTAAAGGCACAACGAATTTTTCTGGAAAGTGGACTTTTTTCGGGGTGCGTCGTTTCCCAAAAGAAGTTGGGGTATTAGCCCTATCCCTCCTCGGTGCAGGTGTGGGCGACAGGCCCCTTCAATATGCCGTGTTATGACCTTGAAAAAAAAACCATTGACGGAAAAGATGGCTGTATCACATTCTGTAGGAAGGAATTAAAATGTCCTAATTGAGAATACTTCACAACAAGCTATGATTGTCTCTTTAGAAAATTCTCTATGGACAATCGTACTTAAGGGAACAAGGGACCTTCAAACTGCTAGCATTTATTAAAAAAAATGCTAGTATTTTTCAAAATGCTCCCTGCGTCTTCCATATCATTTAAAAGCCTTAAATTTTTTAATATAAGTTTACCTTAAATATATAAACATAACTGCATATATAATTATTTTTTCTATGAATCAAAATTCATAGATATATATATTTTTTTCAATGTCCCTGTTATTTTTCATGTTTCTGTATCTTTTTACATGATCATTCTTCATTTCAGGGTCTACACATTTTGAAAATATTTGTTTTTTAAAGAATGATGCACAGTTTTGGGACAAACACTTCCGTTAGCAATCCTGAGATATTTGGGAAAAATTAGAAAAAAATGAATGCACATGGAGCATTTTGAAAAAAGTTTTGAAAAACAGATCTTGTTCTCCCAATTGTCTTAAATGTAGTAAAACAATTTAAATTATTCTCGTTTAATATATAGAGTAAAATATTGAAAAAAACGGGGTTGAAGGTCCCTCTGTCCCCTTAATGTATAACTATATTAATTGGTTAAAAAATTAGTACCGCTCATATTTTTATTGGGTATTAAAAAAAAAAACCGTGTGTTCCGGCTATACATTTTCCACAAGCTCTATGCAAGAAAAAACATCTTAAAAGTTTACAAAAATACCACACTACTCAAGAGAACTTACTGAGTAATTCGCAGTCTTACACTACTTAGCAATAGCTACAACACGACACATGGTACTGAACTTTTCTGATTCAATTAT
Organism: Dolomedes plantarius; assembly: GCA_907164885.2. Classification (NCBI taxonomy): domain Eukaryota; kingdom Metazoa; phylum Arthropoda; class Arachnida; order Araneae; family Dolomedidae; genus Dolomedes; species Dolomedes plantarius. The sequence goes on from OU015498.1 coordinate 38,426,559, forward strand.
GGTTCTTCGTTGAATTTCAGCGGTCGAGACGATTCTAATTTTTTTCAGAGCTTCAGGGGAGTTTCTTCCACCAGTGAAATTCCATTGCATTCTAGCAGAAAGAACTCTTTTTGACTTTCATTCCTTATAGAGTTCGGTTGCTGTTTGCACTATTCTAATAAACATACTGAGGAAATTTTTTTAGGCTGTGTACCGGACGGAACGTTGTGTATTGATCGTAATGAAGTTACATTACCATGAAATTTTGCAGAGAATAGAGAGTCTAAGAGGAATTTAAAGTAGTTTTTAAAACAAAAATAATATAAAACCTAACAAGGTAAGAGAAAAAGTGTACATATGGCAAAATGTACGTCGTTATGGTGTTTAAGGTGAAGTGCCAGAAATCTATGTAAAAACGGATGTTCACGTGCTCATAACTGTCAAGTAAAGCCTTAATCTATGTTATAATGAATATGTTTAACCGTCCACACCTGAAGGTTATACGGTTAAAATCCGCTAGACACATCGACCCCACAGTAATCTTCCAGTCGGGGCCCACAGGCAGCCCGGAGGGAACAAATCTGCCCCCAACCAGCCACCAAGTAGACATTTAATTAATTCCTAATCAAGAATCTATTTCATTCAGCAACACTGTAGAAAAATAAGCGCTCGCAATACCATAGCTAAAGAATGATTAAGCTAAATAAATTTTATCATTACACTTTGTAAAGCATTATATCCCAAATATCCTAGCCCTTGTTACTGGTTGCACCCAGCTTTGGCCGAATTATATTTTCCTTTAATTTTTTTCCTCTTTTTCCTTCCTCACATTACCCCCTTTTTTCTTTTTCCTTTTCTTTTACAACAATACAGTTACACATACTGTACACTAAAACAATTATACACAATATACATTGCAATAATACAACTATCCATAATATACAATAATACAATACAGTAACAATAATACTGTTAATACAAATGTATAACAATACAAATATATTATATACCGATGCATATGTAGCAACAGATATACGACAATATATATAGTAGTACCGTCACGGTAACACAGCAGCAGTATCTATTACATAAATGTTACTACATCTTTTATATTAGTACACTAATTACATACACATAGCAACTTGATTTGGGTAGATAATGCAACACTATTTAAGTACACAATACAACCATTTAAATTCACAATGCAACATAATCTAGATATATTCAATGCTACAGTTTTATATTTCAGTACTACAATCAATTTGCACTACGCTACCATTTATGCACACCTTACTAATTTAATAATAATACAATACGCCATTGAAGATAAAACACATTGCTGTGCAGTTAAGAAGCGATACAACAATCTGCAACGAATGAAGCGAATGAAGCGATATAAATCTGCGAGGTTGTATATAAATCCGCTTATAAAAACTGCTGCGTTTGAGAGTATGGTTAGGAGAAAAATGGTATATTCGCTAGTATATAGGTGACAAACGCTAGCTTTGTCACTCAGCAAAATCGTCAACCTAGACGAAATTCGGTAGGTTGATACAGTTGAACCTACACTATCTAGCCAAAAGTATCCGGACACCCTCTAAAGATGTGGATGTGGCAGGGGACGTAAATTGATGCGTAACCGAAAGCTATAAAAGTGTCGGTAGTGGTCTGTCAGGTCATATTTATGCGTTTGTGAGACAATGAGTAAGTAAAAGGAGCTTAGTGACTTTGATCGTGGCATTATAGTGCGATGCCACCTTTGTGGGAAACCAGTTCGTGAAATTTTGGACATTCTACAGAAGCCAAAATCTACTGTGAGTGATGTAATTGTGAAGTGGAAACGTCAAGGCAGTGAAACTGCAGAAAAACGAAGTGGCAGGGCGAAAAAAATTTGTGAACGCAGCCGTAGAACTCTGAAAAGGGTAGTGAAACAAAATCGCAAGTCCTCGTTGATTTAAATCACTCAGAAGTTCAAAAGTTCATCATGCGTTAGTGTTAGCAGCAGGACTGTTCGTCGAGATTAAAAAAACCTGGGATTCCATGGTCGTTCACCCGCTCACAAGCCGAACATCACTCCCCAGAATGCGAAGCGTCGATTGAAATGGTGCAAAGCTCATTGGACAGTGGTCATGTGGAAAAAAGTTATTTGGAGTGATGAGTATTGCTTTATAATCTAGCTGTCCGATGGACGCGTCTGGGTTTGGAGGATGCCCGGCGAGCGCTTCTTACGTAACTGCATTGTGCAGACTGTTAAGGATGCTATGTACTAAGAAAAAAAATCGCATTTCCCTTTTCCTCTTCTTGATTACTCTTGTGGTGGGAGGAGTCCAGTTGACAGTTCGAGAAATCCACCCCCCTTAGGATTGACATTTTGAGGGATTGTAATGGCTCTCTCTCTATAGGGGGGGGGTTAAGCGCTGCCCCCAAATTTTTTATTTAAAATATATTTTTGTCAACTATTTACAGGTACATAAATGCTGATAATCAAATAAAATTGGTATTGTCAGATAGCCTGAACTTTTCTGCAAAGCGCTACAGGATTCATTTGATAAATTTTGTCCACCGAAGGAATTTATGAGGTTTTAAACACACTATACAAGATTTTTCCCCGAAAAATTTACATCTTAAAATATTAATTGCATTAAAAAAAACGAAAAATGTATACAAATGTAAAATTTCTTTCTCTATGACGGAGTACAATTTTTTAAAAAAAATCTTTGAATCCAAGTCGGAAATCCTGGGACAAATTTTCTCCATAGGTTAACATTGAGGTGAGCGAATCCAATGGGGTTAGAACATAGCAACCTTAAGTTTGGTGGTGGCAGCATCATGGTGTGTGTGTGTGGGGGGGGGGTCATGGTTTGGTCTGGGTTCCTTAGTTCCTGTGGTTGGAAATATGAACTCTGAGATGTATGTGGACATTCTGGACAATTCTGCTGTCCCAACTCTATGGCAATAGTTCGGGAAAGGTCCATTTCTCTTCCAGCAGGATAACTGCTCCATTCACACATCGAGACTTGCGCATGCATGGTTAGGCGAAATGGGTGTTCAAAAACTGGACTGACCTCCTCAGAGCCCCGATCTAAATCCCATTGAACACCTTTAGACGAATTAGAACGCAGATTACACAGACAGCCAAATCGACCATCATCACTGCCGTCACTCACTTCAGCTGTGATGGACGCCTGGAAATCAATTCCTATGGACATCTATCAAAAACTGGTGGAAAGTCTCCCTAGACGTGTGCAGGCTGTCATCGATGCAAAAAGAGGACCAACATCATATTAATATATGCCTCTGGACTCTACGAGTCCGTACCACTGGGCGTCCGGATACATTTGGCCAGATAGTGTATCACCTTGTTGTTCCAACGGATAATTTACGGTAAATAGATCCAAATTTCTTTCATAGACAAAACACGATGCAAATCCTAAATTAATTTTTTCTTCCCCCAAAATTTGACAAAAAATGCTGTTTTAAATAACCACACACAATCTGCTTTATACAACACAACTAACAAATAGAAGAAGTCCCTAATTATACTCATGTTATCAAAGCAAATATTTTTTGCCTTTCAAAATTTTTTTGGTTGTCTCTCTATTCTAAAAAAAAGTAACTCCCACTGCCGCTGTCTAAAGCTTGTCACGCTATCTTCTGCGAAACCGCTGGGGATATGGGATCGAGAGCGATACCAATGGATGCAGAAAAATGGGGGGGGGGGACCAAAGTAAGACATGTCTCCTCTTCGTCGGACTTTTAAGTTTTTTTTATATTTTGTGTTTTGTGGGAAAATATTGACTTTTTCATCTTCAGATTACGATAACTCGCCAAAAAGTGATCGTAGAGTTTTGATCTTTTTACAATCTAAGACTACAGACATTTCTCTTTCAAACTAGACTTCATTTGTTTAAAAATATTTTAAAACAGATTAATATTTCCATCAAAAAATGAAACACAGTTTTTCATGAAATATCGTCCCCTATGTGGATGTAATATCGATGCTCCTCGAGTTTTTATCTTACAAAGAATATATTTACAACATATGGAAGCTGAAAGCTTTCTTATTTCATATAAACCTCATTTCAAGTGTATATCTGAAATTTTCGATTCTTAATTGAATTTTAAAGCTGATAATTCAACAGTGATGAAACGCCCTTCGCATTAAGGGTGACAACAGTAAATGGATGGAAGCTGCAACATTGCCTGAGAATCACCCCTATGTATCTCGCTATTAGCCATAACATAGGAGCAAGCGTAGCGAGCCTAGTGGCGAAGTCCCTAGTGTTATAAAATAATAATGATACCATTACCTCGAGACTCACTTTTCCTTACATTTTTTTTGATGCTGAAAATATCCAAAATTATCAGCATTACTGAGAAATATCGCATTTAAGAAAATTTTATTACTCGGAAAAAGAAATTATCGGGGCAAATTACTTCAAAATATTCCCTTACAGATGGGTTTTAATTTTATCTTTCCAAGAGTTGCAAAAGTTACTAAAAATAGGAAACAAAGATTTACAGTTTCTGCTATCCGTAAAAACGTTTAAATTTATTTAAATTTTTGGTGTATTGAGTTAGGTGTTGGCTTTTTCCGTCTTTGAGGTAAAATTTCACATCTTATACCTGACATGATGTTTGCATATGTATGTGATTGGCGCATAAATATTTAAGAGCTTTTTTCTGATAAATAAATATGCGTATTTCTGGTAAGAATGCAGGATTCTAGTTGGTATATATATTTTTTTCAGGAGTGGAAAGTGTGAACCCTTTCAGCTCACGCGTGATTCTGATTAAACTTATTTTTTTAAAGCGTCTGAGTCAAGCACATTAAGGTGCTAATATTGAAATTCCTTTACGGTCCTCTTCTAACATTTTCTTGATTTAACCTTTTCCTTACGGGATGGGATAACATATATCCCAAGAATGAATATATATGTGTATATATACACTGAAGTGCCACTGAATTAGGGATACCTACCTAGTAACGAGTTGGGCCTCCTCTGGCCTTTATAACGGCTGCCACACGACGAGGCATAGATTCAACAAGTTTCTGGAAACGTTCCACGGGAATGGCTTACCAAACATTGGCTAAAGCTGTCCATAATTCAGTAAGGTTCTTTGGTGCTGTGTGATGGCCTTTCACGCCTTGTTCCAAAACATCCCAAAGATACTCAATAGGATTTAAGTCTGGGCTTCTAGGTGGCCAATTCATGACAGAGAAGTCAGAGGAATGCTCATCCAACCAGCCAGTAGCCAACCGGGACTTGTGAGAGGTACAGTTGTCTTGCTGGAAAACTCCATTACCGTGCGGATAACAGAACAGCATAAACGGATGGAGGTGATCACCCAGCAACTCTACGTACCGAATTGCATTGAGGGAGGTTGGTACACGCACCAAAGATCCCAAATTGTGTCACGAAAAAATACCCCAGACCATGATTGAGCCACCATGCCCTTGTACAGTTCCAGCCAGGCATGCAGGATCCATGGCTTCATGAGCCTGACGCCGTATTCTCAGCCTCCCGTCGGCGTTAAGTAGTCGGAATCGAGACTCATCACTCCATGCTACTCGTTTCCAGTCCTCTACACTCCAGTCTCTGTGCTCTCTTTCCCAGGCAAGACGTGCAGCCCGATGGCGAGTATAGAACAATGGTAATCTCGTAGATCGACGGCTCCCGAAACCCATACGGTGAATCGAGCTTTGCACAGTCCGTTTACTAACTGTACGACTGGCACCGTCATTAAACTGGGTGGTAATTTGAGCTAATGTTTGGCTTCGCTGGCTACGTACAATACGCCTGAGCCGTCTCTCACCACGCACTGTCAAGGCTAATTGTCCTTTGCAGTTTGCCCGATCAATAGTTTTTTTCCACCATCCATGTATTTATGGTATACTCTTGACACTGTCGACTTTGAAAATCCTAGCTGTCTGACGATTTCGGAAATTGAATGGCCCATGCGTCGCGCACCTACGATTTGTCCGCGATCGAAGGCGTCTAAATCAGGCAGTTTACCCATACTGGCAATTCCAACAACTAATTCAGAACAACCACAGTATGCGCTATATATGCAGTTACCACAGCGCCCTCACTTGCGCATACATGATGCGCATCGCTACACAATTTGCATAGGCTTTGCTATCCCTAATACAGTGGCAATTCAGTGTATATATATATAACCCCCTTATTGGCCGTTCTTACAAAAATGGTATGAAATTTCCCGTTCTAAAGAGAGAATCAGAAAAATAGGCCCCGTAAGCTAAAGGTTAACCGTTCTTTCAACGGTAAATTTACAGGTCGTATACGTTACTTGTACAGTCGTTTTACAGTTTATTTCTCATCATTCCCTTTCGAACGTCTGAATGAAGCTCATGAAAATGAGGATTTTTATGTTCACAGATTAAGATGGTGATTTTTACGATTCACGCTTGAAGGGAAAGATTCCTAATTATCTCTTCCGCCCTCTCCATATCTGATTAAACCTAATTATGCCTTTAGTACATTTAGATATTTTAAATGTTGATCAACGACCTGATACGGCAGTTCAGTAATTAGTCTGAATGGAAATCCGATTGATGTTGGATTCGATTCCCCTACCGGCAGTGCGTCGTTGTTGTTGCTAATGGCCCCTGGTTGGAGGTTCCACTCACCAGCTCCTAATAGGCTATTGGGCTGAAAGGGATGGCTCCTGTTTTCAATTCGCACCACAAGGGTCGGAGTCCAACTTGGCTAAATGACCGGTCCCGTCATTTTGAAACGAGTCAAGTGACGAGACCGGAACACTTGACCCCGCACCTCCAGAGGTAAATTGGAGAACTTGGAGGACATTGCAGCCACGAACTATTTTACGTGCCCCGGCCACCATTGGGGAACACGGCGGTGGATTTGCACGACGAGCATCGAACCAGGGACGTTCAGATCACTGGCCCTCTGCTCATGCCAACTGGGCCACCGCGTGCTTCGTACATGAGGAAAGAAAATATATGAACGAGAGACTACTTATTTGAGTATAAAAGGCGTTTGCACACTCTTAGACAGGAATTTATAAAAATAGCATAAAAATTAAGAATAGTAATATGGCAACAGTTTATTATACGGAGGCTGGATAATTACATGACAACACCATTTATGATTTTTAACTAGGAAAAGAAATATAAACGAATATTCATTGAAGGTACATACGTTTTATAATTATTTTATGAGTAAAGACATCAGTTTAAAAAGAAAATACCTCTGTAGAAACATCTAAGTAGATTAAAAAAAAAAGCAAACCAGAACGTTCTGATCTTTTTGCCAAGAAATGTGGTTGAACTCAAAGAACACGTTGCAGAACTCTTTATGGCAGTTATATAACGAAGAAGACAAATGGCTATCGATAAAGAATGTATCTACGAGAGATCGGAGCAGAGATTGTTTCATAATCTCAAAAGAGCAGAAAAGGACTTACAGATTTGGTTCCAAGAATCCAATGAAAGTTAAAAAAATGATTCATGGGTCGTGTTTGATTCTTTGGTTTTCCATACAACGGTAAATGAAAGTTATGGAAAGTCGAAGAAAAAGCAAAATTTATTCTGTTTAGTACCTAAGTACTGTAAGGAGTATTTAAAGGAAAGGAATACTAGCTTGTTAATAATCATATGTAAAGAGCAGAACTCTTGATAAAGCCTTCAAAGAGTAGAACTCCGTCAAGATAATGAACCCTTTAAAGAAGGAAATTCCTTCAAGATACGGGTACTCGAGTTTATATTTCTCTAAAGGGCTTGTGGTGGCTCTGTGGTACAGCGCGCTGGCTTTCGGTGCTGATAGTGCTCGGATCGAATCCCGGCGTCGCGCCACTAAAGTACCTCCGTTTGTGTTGTCCCTTCATAGGGCGTAATGCTGGTCCTCCTATATGGTGCCCCAATAATAAAATAGCCAGCAAACTGTGGTGCACTATAGGCGAATGTCTACACGACAAGTGCCTCCGCTTAAAAAAAAAAAAAAAAAAAAATTCAGGTAGTTTCTTCTAACGGAACTACCGCGGGTTTTTACCTTAGGATTATTTATCGTTGCTTAACTCTTTTGTATGTTATGTGTATATATATATGTATGTCAAAATTTTGACGCAATTTGGTACTTTTCTGTTTGACTGTTTACTGCTTGACCAAGCGATACAGACTGGGTTTGGCACGATGCCAAAATTATAACTCGCGACGACGGACAGTTTTAGCGCCTGAAATTTTGCTTTCCGGAGAACCGTTATGGAAGAACGTAGTCCTACATTAAAATATTTTTTGAAGAAAAGGTCTAAATACAAGGAAGTAAATCTTTGGTTAAGAGGAGTGGAGCTAAATGGGAATTGTAACTCTAAGATATGCCACCTTGTCATGGCTATCTAGAAGTGGGTTGAAAGTCCAGAGAAAGATCTATCCGGCAGATCTTATGATAAATAAATATTTTCATTCAAAAGGGAATTAATTATATTTTATGAAACTTTTTGTAAGAATTTATGAACACCTTTTTTATTAGAGCACACTTTACGAAAAATCATGATGTTCCAGGAAAGCATTCCAAACTTATAACTTTGCTTAAGCGCTGATAAATATTTTTAAAATATTGCCTCAAGTATTTTTTTTAAATTTAAAAACAAATCTGTTTATGACAGAATTTGGATCTGAGTTTATTCTAGATGAACATTAGGCATGTTTTAATAATTTGATTTTCAAAATATGTTTAGAGCTCCAGTTACTGAAGCTTGCAACCTATTCAAAAATCGGGAGATTTCGAAAAATAATGATTTCCTTTGAATAGAGTTCCTTTGAATAGAGTTTGAATAGAGTGAATTTCCTTTGAATGCACATAGAGCATTTTGAAAAAAGTTTTGAAAAACAGATCTTGTTCTCCCAATTGTCTTAAATGTAGTAAAACAATTTAAATTATTCTCGTTTAATATATAGAGTAAAATATTGAAAAAAACGGGGTTGAAGGTCCCTCTGTCCCCTTAATGTATAACTATATTAATTGGTTAAAAAATTAGTACCGCTCATATTTTTATTGGGTATTAAAAAAAAAACCGTGTGTTCCGGCTATACATTTTCCACAAGCTCTATGCAAGAAAAAACATCTCAAAAGTTTACAAAAATACCACACTACTCAAGAGAACTTACTGAGTAATTCTCAGTCTTACACTACTTAGCAATAGCTACAACACGACACATGGTACTGAACTTTTCTGATTCAATTATGGTTCTTCGTTGAATTTCAGCGGTCGAGACGATTCTAATTTTTTTCAGAGCTTCAGGGGAGTTTCTTCCACCAGTGAAATTCCATTGCATTCTAGCAGAGAGAACTCTTTTTGACTTTCATTCCTTATAGAGTTCGGTTGCTGTTTGCACTATTCTAATAAACATACTGAGGAAATTTTTTTAGGCTGTGTACCGGACGGAACGTTGTGTATTGATCGTAATGAAGTTACATTACCATGAAATTTTGCAGAGAATAGAGAGTCTAAGAGGAATTTAAAGTAGTTTTTAAAACAAAAATAATATAAAACCTAACAAGGTAAGAGAAAAAGTGTACATATGGCAAAATGTACGTCGTTATGGTGTTTAAGGTGAAGTGCCAGAAATCTATGTAAAAACGGATGTTCACGTGCTCATAACTGTCAAGTAAAGCCTTAATCTATGTTATAATGAATATGCTTAACCGTCCACACCCGAAGGTTATACCGTAAAAATCCGCTAGACACATTGACCCCACAGTAATCTTCCAGTCGGGGCCCACAGGCAGCCCGGAGGGAACAAATCTGCCCCCAACCAGCCACCAAGTAGACATTTAATTAATTCCTAATCAAGAATCTATTTCATTCAGCAACACTGTAGAAAAATAAGCGATCGCAATACCATAGCTAAAGAATGATTAAGCTAAATAAATTTTATCATTACACTTTGTAAAGCATTATATCCCAAATATCCTAGCCCTTGTTACTGGTTGCACCCAGCTTTGGCCGAATTATATTTTCCTTTCATTTTTTTCCTCTTTTTCCTTCCTCACATTACCCCCTTTTTCCTTTTTCCTTTTCTTTTACAACAATACAGTTACACATACTGTACACTAAAACAATTATACACAATATACATTGCAATAATACAACTATCCATAATATACAATAATACAATACAGTAACAATAATACTGTTAATACAAATATATAACAATACAAATATATTATATACCGATGCATATGTAGCAACAGATATACGACAATATATATAGTAGTACCGTCACGGTAACACAGCAGCAGTATCTATTGCATAAATGTTACTACATCTTTTATATTAGTACACTAATTACATACACATAGCAACTTGATTTGGGTAGATAATGCAACACTATTTAAGTACACAATACAACCATTTAAATTCACAATGCAACATAATCTAGATATTCAATGCTACAGTTTTATATTTCAGTACTACAATCAATTTGCACTACGCTACCATTTATGCACACCTTACTAATTTAATAATAATACAATACGCCATTGAAGATAAAACACATTGATGTGCAGTTAAGAAGCGATACAACAATCTGCGACGAATGAAGCGATATAAATCTGCGACGTTGTATATAAATCCGCTTATAAAAACTGCTGCGTTTGAGAGTATGGTTAGGAGAAAAATGGTATATTCGCTAGTATATAGGTGACAAACGCTAGCTTTGTCACTCAGCAAAATCGTCAACCTAGACGAAATTCGGTAGGTTGATACAGTTGAACCTACACTATCTAGCCAAAAGTATCCGGACACCCTCTAAAGATGTGGATGTGGCAGGGGACGTAAATTGATGCGTAACCGAAAGCTATAAAAGTGTCGGTAGTGGTCTGTCAGGTCATATTTATGCGTTTGTGAGACAATGAGTAAGTAAAAGGAGCTTAGTGACTTTGATCGTGGCATTATAGTGCGATGCCACCTTTGTGGGACATCAGTTCGTGAAATTTTGGACATTCTACAGAAGCCAAAATCCACTGTGAGTGATGTAATTGTGAAGTGGAAACGTCGAGGCAGTGAAACTGCAGAAAAACGAAGTGGCAGGGCGAAAAAAATTTGTGAACGCAGCCGTAGAACTCTGAAAAGGGTAGTGAAACAAAATCGCAAGTCCTCGTTGATTTAAATCACTCAGAAGTTCAAAAGTTCATCAGGCGTTAGTGTTAGCAGCAGGACTGTTCGTCGAGATTTAAAAAACCTTTGGATTCCATGGTCGTTCACCCGCTCACAAGCCGAACATCACTCCCCAGAATGCGAAGCGTCGATTGAAATGGTGCAAAGCTCATTGGACTGTGGTCATGTGGAAAAAAGTTATTTGGAGTGATGAGTATTGCTTTATAATCTAGCTGTCCGATGGACGCTTCTGGGTTTGGAGGATGCCCGGCGAGCGCTTCTTACGTAACTGCATTGTGCGGACTGTTAAGGATGCTATGTACTAAGAAAAAAAATCGCATTTCCCTTTTCCTCTTCTTGATTACTCTTGTGGTGGGAGGAGTCCAGTTGACAGTTCGAGAAATCCACCCCCCTTAGGATTGACATTTTGAGGGATTGTAATGGCTCTCTCTCTATAGGGGGGGGGGGGTTAAGCGCTGCCCCCAAATTTTTTATTTAAAATATATTTCTGTCAACTATTTACAGGTACATAAATGCTGATAATCAAATAAAATTGGTATTGTCAGATAGCCTGAACTTTTCTGCAAAGCGCTACAGGATTCATTTGATAAATTTTGTCCACCGAAGGAATTTATGAGGTTTTAAACACACTATACAAGATTTTTCCCCGAAAAATTTACATTTTAAAATATTAATTGCATTAAAAAAAACGAAAAATGTATACAAATGTAAAATTTCTTTCTCTATGACGGAGTACAATTTTTTAAAAAAAATCTTTGAATCCAAGTCGGAAATCCTGGGACAAATTTTCTCCATAGGTTAACATTGAGGTGAGCGAATCCAATGGGGTTAGAACATAGCAACCTTAAGTTTGGTGGTGGCAGCATCATGGTGTGTGTGTGTGTGTGTGTGGGGGGGGGGGTCATGGTTTGGTCTGGGTTCCTTAGTTCCTGTGGTTGGAAATATGAACTCTGAGATGTATGGGGACATTCTGGACAATTCTGCTGTCCCAACTCTATGGCAATAGTTCGGGAAAGGCCCATTTCTCTTCCAGCAGGATAGCTGCTCCATTCACACATCGAGACTTGCGCATGCATGGTTAGGCGAAATGGGTGTTCAAAAACTGGACTGACCTTCTCAGAGCCCCGATCTAAATCCCATTGAACACCTTTGGACGAATTAGAACGCAGATTACACAGACAGCCAAATCGACCATCCTCACTGCCGTCACTCACTTCAGCTGTGATGGACGCCTGGAAATCAATTCCTATGGACACCTATCAAAAAATGGTGGAAAGTCTCCCTAGACGTGTGCAGGCTGTCATCGATGCAAAAAGAGGAACAACATCATATTAATATATGCCTCTGGACTCTACGAGTCCGTACCACTGGGCGTCCGGATACATTTGGCCAGATAGTGTATCACCTTGTTGTTCCAACGGATAATTTAAAGTAATTCGATCCACATTTCTTTCATAGACAAAACACGATGCAAATCCTAAATTAATTTTTTCTTCCCCCAAAATTTGACAAAATTTGCTGTTTTAAATAACCACACAATCTACTTCATACAACACAACTAACAAATAGAAGAAGTCCCTAATTATGCTCATGTTATCAAAGCAAATATTTTTTGCCTTTCAAAATTTTTTTGGTTGTCTCTCTATTCTAAAAAAAAGTAACTCCCACTGCCGCTGTCTAAAGCTTGTCACGCTATCTTCTGCGAAACCGCTGGGGATATGGGATCGAGAGCGATACCAATGGATGCAGAAAAATGGGGGGGGGGACCAAAGTAAGACATGTCTTCTCTTCGTCGGACTTTTAAGTTTTTTTTTTATTTTATGTTTTGTGGGAAAATATTGACTTTTTCATCTTCAGATTACGATAACGCCAAAAAATGATCGTAGAGTTTCGATCTTTTTACAGTCTAAGACTACAGACATTTCTCTTTCAAACTAGACTTCATTTGTTTAAAAATATTTTAAAACGGATTAATATTTCCATCAAAAAATGAAACACAGTTTTTCAAGAAATATCGTTCCCTATGTGGATGTAATATCGATGCTCCTCGAGTTATTATCTTACAAAGAATATATTTACAACATATGGAAGCTGAAAGCTTTCTTATTTCATATAAACCTCATTTCAAGTGTATATCTGAAATTTTCGATTCTTAATTGAATTTTAAAGCTGATAATTCAACAGTGATGAAACGCCCTTCGCATTAAGGGTGACAACAGTAAATGGATGGAAGCTGTAACATTGCCCGAGAATCACCCCTATGTATCTCGCTATTAGCCATAACATAGGAGCAAGCGTAGCGAGCCTAGTGGCGAAGTCCCTAGTGTTATAAAATAATAATGATACCATTACCTCGAGACTCACTTTTCCTTACATTTTTTTTTTATGCTGAAAATATCCAAAATTATCAGCATTACTGAGAAATATCGCATTTAAGAAAATTTTATTACTCGGAAAAAGAAATTATCGGGGCAAATTACTTCAAAATATTCCCTTACAGATGGGTTTTAATTTTATCTTTCCAAGAGTTGCAAAAGTTACTAAAAATAGGAAACAAAGATTTACAGTTTCTGCTATCCGTAAAAACGTTTAAATTTATTTAAATTTTTGATGTATTGAGTTAGGTGTTGGCTTTTTCCGCCTTTGAGGTAAAATTTCACATCTTATACCTGACATGATGTTTGCATATGTATGTGATTGGCGCATAAATATTTAAGAGCTTTTTTCTGATAAATAAATATGCGTATTTCTGGTAAGAATGCAGGATTCTAGTTGGTATATATATTTTTTTCAGGAGTGGAAAGTGTGAACCCTTTCAGCTCACGCGTGATTCTGATTAAACTTATTTTTTTTAAAGCGTCTGAGTCAAGCACATTAAGGTGCTAATATTGAAATTCCTTTACGGTCCTCTTCTAACATTTTCTTGATTTAACCTTTTCCTTACGGGATGGGATAACATATATCCCAAGAATGAATATATATGTGTATATATACACTGAAGTGCCACTGAATTAGGGATACCTACCTAGTAACGAGTTGGGCCTCCTCTGGCCTTGACAACGGCTGCCACACGACGAGGCATAGATTCAACAAGTTTCTGGAAACGTTCCACGGGAATGGCTTGCCAAATATTGGCTAAAGCTGTCCATAATTCAGTAAGGTTCTTTGGTGCTGTGTGATGGCCTTTCCTTGTTCCAAAACATCCCAAAGATGCTCAATAGGATTTAAGTCTGGGCTTCTAGGTGGCCAATTCATGACAGAGAAGTCAGAGGAATGCTCATCCAACCAGCCAGTAGCCAACCGGGACTTGTGAGAGGTACAGTTGTCTTGCTGGAAAACTCCATTACCGTGCGGATAACAGAACAGCATAAACGGATGGAGGTGATCACCCAGCAACTCTACGTACCGAATTGCATTGAGGGAGGTTGGTACACGCACCAAAGATCCCAAATTGTGTCACGAAAAAACACCCCAGACCATGATTGAGCCACCATGCCCTTGTACAGTTCCAGCCAGGCATGCAGGATCCATGGCTTCATGAGCCTGACGCCGTATTCTCAGCCTCCCGTCGGCGTTAAGTAGTCGGAATCGAGACTCATCACTCCATGCTACTCGTTTCCAGTCCTCAACATTCCAGTCTCTGTGCTCTCTTGCCCAGGAAAGACGTGCAGCCCGATGGCGAGTATAGAGCAATGGTAATCTCGTAGATCGACGGCTCCCGAAACCCATACGGTGAATCGAGCGTTGCACAGTCCGTTTACTGACTGTACGACTGGCACCGTCATTAAACTGGGTGGTAATTTGAGCTAATGTTTGGCTTCGCTGGCTACGTACAATACGCGTGAGCCGTCTCTCACCACGCACTGTCAAGGCTAATTGTCATTTGCAGTTTGCCCGATCGCTAGTTTTTTTCCACCATCCATGTATTCTTGGTATACTCTTGACACTGTCGACCTTGAAAATCCTAGCTGTCTGACGATTTCGGAAATTGAATGGCCCATGCGTCGCGGACCTACGATTTGTCCGCGATCGAAGGCGTCTAAATCAGGCAGTTTACCCATACTGGCAATTCCAAGAACTAATTCAGAACAACCACAGTACGCGCTATATATGCAGTTACCACAGCACCCTCACTTGCGCATACATGATGCGCAGCGCTACACAATTTGCATAGGCTTTGCTATCCCTAATTCAGTGGCAATTCAGTGTATATATATATAACCCCCTTATTGGCCGTTCTTACAAAAATGGTATGAAATTTCCCGTTCTAAAGAGAGAATCAGAAAAATAGGCCCCGTAAGCTAAAGGTTAACCGTTCTTTCAACGGTAAATTTACAGGTCGTATACGTTACTTGTACAGTCGTTTTACAGTTTATTTCTCATCATTCCCTTTCGAACGTCTGAATGAAGCTCATGAAAATGAGGATTTTTATGTTCACAGATTAAGATGGTGATTTTTACGATTCACGCTTGAAGGGAAAGATTCCTAATTATCTCTTCCACCCTCTCCATATCTGATTAAACCTAATTATGCCTTTAATACATTTAGATATTTTAAATGTTGATCAACGACCTGATACGGCAGTTCAGTAATTAGTCTGAATCGAGATCAGATCGATGTTGGATTCGATTCCCCTACCGGCAGTGCTTCGTTGTTGTTGCTAATGGTCCCTGGTTGGAGGTTCCATTCACCAGCTCTTAATAGGCTATTGGGCTGAAAGGGATGGCTCCTGTTTTCAATTCGCACCACAAGGGTCGGAGTCCGACTTGGCTAAATGACCGGTCCCGTCATTTTGAAACGAGTCAAGTGACGAGACCGGAACACTTGACCCCGCACCTCCAGAGGTAAATTGGAGAACTTGGAGGACATTGCAGCCACGAACTATTTTACGTGCCCCGGCCACCATTGGGGAACACGGCGGTGGATTTGCACGACGAGCATCGAACCAGGGACGTTCAGATCACTGGCCCGCTGCTCATGCCAACTGGTCCACCGCGTGCTTCGTACATGAGGAAAGAAAATATATGAACGAGAGACTACTTATTTGAGTATAAAAGGCGTTTACACACTCTTAGACAGGAATTTATAAAAATAGCATAAAAATTAAGAATAGTAATATGGCAACAGTTTATTATACGGAGGCTGGATAATTACATGACAACACCATTTATGATTCTTAACTAGGAAAAGAAATATAAACGAATATTCATTGAAGGTACATACGTTTTATAATTATTTTATGAGTAAAGACATCAGTTTAAAAAGAAAATACCTCTGTAGAAACATCTAAGTAGATTAAAAAAAAAAAGCAAACCAGAACGTTCTGATCTTTTTGCCAAGAAATGTGGTTGAACTCAAAGAACACGTTGCAGAACTCTTTATGGCAGTTATATAACGAAGAAGACAAATGGCTATCGATAAAGAATGTATCTACGAGAGATAGGAGCAGAGATTGTTTCATAATCTAAAAAGAGCAGAAAAGGACTTACAGATTTGGTTCCAAGAATCCAATGAAAGTTTAAAAAAATGATTCATGGGTCGTGAATGATTCGTTGGTTTTCCATACAGTGGTAAATGAAAATTATGGAAAGTCGAAGAAAACGCAAAATTTATTCTGTTTAGTACCTAAGTACTGTAAAGACTATTTAAAGGAAAGGAATACTAGCTCGTTAATCTATATATATAAAACAGTTCCGTAACTGACTGACTGACATGCAACGCACAGACCAAACCGCTGGACCTAAAGGGCTGAAATTTTGCATGGTGATTCTTCTTATAGTGTAGGGGTGCACTAAGAGAGATTTTTGAAAAATTCTTCTTAGATTTTTTAAAATTAAATTTTTAAGCTGTTTTAGAATCTTTTTTTATGTTTGTATTTAAAATACTAATATGAGGGTTATAAAATTTATATCACGAGAAAGATCATAAAAATGTCTTTAAAATGAAATTTTTTTCGAATCTTTACCTGCATTTTCTGATTTTTGGTGAATTTTTAAAGATTTATTTTTAGAATTTAATTTATTAAATGCTGATCACATGATTTCTTTTTCTGGTACTTTAAATAAATTTATCGTCACGTCATAACAACGAAATGGACAAAAAACTTTTTTCTTTTCTTGCTAATGCGGCAGACGATTGAACATTATCTAAAAAAATATTAAAATACAGTAAAAATATGTTCCTCAAACTGTACTATATTAGCTGTACTATATTCTTTAGTATGTCCTATTAGATTTAATTTGAATATTTTCTTCTGCATTATTTTGTCTATAAAACATCTCTTACGATTTTTTTATAAATGTATTTTTTTTTACATCAATTGTATACATTGATCGTCCTATTTATATATATATATATATATATATATATATATATATATATATATTGATATTGGCATTAATTGCATGCATTGACCTTTGTATTTAATTTGAATGTACTCCGTAGCGAAGTGCGGGTTTTCAGCTAGTACATCATATGTAAAGAGCAGAACTCTTGATAAAGCCTTCAAAGAGTAGAACTCCGTCAAGATAATGAACCCTTTAAAGAAGGAAATTACTGCAAGATACGGGTACTCGAGTTTATATTTCTCGAAAGGGCTTGTGATGGCTCTGTGGTACAGCTCTCTGGCTTTCGGTGCCGAGAGTGCTCGGATCGAATCCCGGCGTCGCGCCACTAAAATACCTCCGTTTGTGTCGTCCCTTCATACGGCGTAATGCTGTACCCCATAATGAAATAGCCAGCGAACTATGGTGAACTATAGGCGAATGTCTACACGACAAGTGCTTCAGCTTAACAAATTATTAATTCAGGTATTTTCTTCTAGCGAAACTACCGCGGGTTTTTACCTTAGGATTATTTATCGTTGCTTAACTCTTTTGTATGTTATGTGTATATATATATATATATATATATATATATATATATGTATGTCAAAATTTTGACGCAATTTGGTACTTTTCTGTTTGGCTGTTTACTGCTTGACCAAGCGATACAGACTGGGTTTGGAATGATGGCAAATTATAACTCGCGACGACGGACGGTTTTAGCGCCTGAAATTTTGCTTTCCGGAGGACCGTTATTGAGGAACATAGTCCTACATTAAAATATTTTTTTTAAAAAAGGTCTAAATACACAAGGAAATAAATCTTTGGTCAAAGAGGAGTGGAGCTAAATGTGAATTGTAACTCTAAGATATGCGACCTTGTCGTGGCTATCTAGAAGTGGGTTGAAAGTCCAGAGAAAGATCTATCCGACAGATCTTATGATAAATAAATATTTTCATTCAAAAGGGAATTATATTTTAGGAAACTTTTTGTAAGAATTTATGAACATCTTTTTTATTACAGCACAATTTACTAAAAATCATAATGTTCCAGGAAAGCATTACAAACTTATAACTTTGCTTAAGCGCTGATAAATATTTTTAAATATTGCCTCAAGTATTTTTTTTTTAATTTAAAAACAAATCTGTTTATGACAGAATTTGGATCTGAGTTTATTCTAGATGAACATTAGGCATGTTTTAATAATTTGATTTTCAAAATATGTTTAGAGCTCCAGTTACTGAAGCTTGCAACCTATTCAAAAATCGGGAGATTTCGAAAAATAATGATTTCCTTTGAATAGAGTTCAGACACTCGATTCAAATGATTAGAGAACATTTTCTGAAACTGAATTCCTTTCGAAATCTTTTAAAAGAAAGCTTTCTCAGATCTTTCCTCTAAAGTGAAAACTGGAAACCGATGAAACGAAATTTTGTATTTTGCAAAGGGGTCTTCTACATCAATTCAGTATCAGTTGGTTTCGACAGAAATAGAAAAATATTGAAATCATATCTTGCACAAATCGGGAAAGCAAACCTTTCTCAGCCAGTCCCCCCCCCATAGTAAAAAAAATACATACTTTACAAGAAATTTTACATGCCTATTTTTTTTTTTACTAAAACATGTCTCCGAAATCAATATTTAAAAAATTTTATACTTTAAATAACATTAAAGAAAAGCTCTTAGCTATTATTTAATATTTATCTGACTCAGGTGTTGTCAGCTTAACTACATTATTTATGAGCTGCAGCAGTCAGTGAACATTGATTAAATTTCGTAACTTCAGCACATTTTTTTAATCCATGCCTCTTCAGACATTTACAATAAAGAAAAAAAAGCGCGGGATAGATATTTTTTTTCATTTCCTGAGGCTTATCGGGTAAAGGATTTTAGAGCCCTGGATTTTAATATTTAATGCAGTTAAGTATAACTTATTAATTTATACATGCAGACTTCTGAAAACTACTCATTTCTATGTTAAATCCTCACAACAACTGTTATCTTGGAATCCTCCCGGGATATCTGTTTTAAACTTTTAATTCATCCACGAGGGGCACACGGGCGGCTAAAGTAAAGAGTTTTTTTTTTTTGAGGGGGGGGAGGCAATGTCGACTTATAGGGTATATATATATATATATATATATATATATATATATATATATATATATATATATATATATATATATATACATATATATATATATATATATATATATACATATATATATATATATATATACATATATATATATATATATATATATATACATATATATATATATATATATATATATATATATATATATATATACATATATATATATATATATATACATACATATATATATATATATACATATATATATATATATATACATATATATATATATATATATATACATATATATATATATATATATATATATATATATATATATATATATATATATATATATATATATATATATATTTAAGAAATAAACATCGTCTTCTTTTAAATTTAAACTCATTTAGTATTAATTCTACGATTATATAATTTTAGGCTATGAAAAAAAAATACGCCGGGATTTTTTTTTGAGGGGGGGGGAATTGCCCTACTCCCCCCTAGAAGCCGCCATTGGAGGGGCACGTGGTGTCCAGTAGTTTTGTGAATTTGATTTACTGACACTTATCCGGGTAATGGTTCCTACTGATCATCCTGGGCGGGTATTGAACCACACCTCCCTGGTAGTAACTGTCAAAACTCCACGGGGAGATTTTATTGTCCCAGGGGACAGGAGTGTGTCAGGATTGCGGGGGCGGACAGTACTGATAAAGTTGAAGTCATAAATTCGTTGAGTGACGATTAAGGGGGCGGAATAAATATCATATCAGCGCGATCTAACAACTCTTAACAACTATCACCTGTTGTTATTGGGGCTGGAAACATTTCCGCCTCGCGACTCCAAATATGGAATAGAGGTATCCGTTGTGTTGAAAGGTGAGAAAAAAGGATAGACGTACGTGAATTGTATTTCTGTTTATGCATAATTTAACTCTTTACCGATCAATAATTTGTCAAAGGGTCTCCATAATCTCTGGAGTTAGGGGAACAAGACCTCCCCCCGCTCCAAAGTTTTGGGACTTTTCTATTTTATTGGATAACTAGTTGTTTGCCTGGCGTTGCGGGGTATTTCGGACATCTCGGTTTATCTCAGCCATTTTTGACAATAAATAAATATATATATATATATAAATATAAATATATATATAAATATAAATATATATATAAATATAAATATATATATATATAAATATATATATAAATATAAATATATATATATATATAATATATATATAAATATAAATATATATATATATATAATATATATATAAATATAAATATATATATATATATATATATATATATATATATATATATATATATATATATATATATATATATATTATAGAGAATCTATGCTCACTTCTACCCAGACTTGGGTGTATATAATTTGAAGTGGCACTCTATTTGAATTTGAAGCAAACACAGTTTATACATGAAACAATGTTTATTGAATTCGTTGCACATATAATTGGCTTTTACAGCAATAAGCATGCGTACTACTTGTACGGAATGTATAAACACAGCTTTCAAGAACAATATATTTTTATACTCACGAACAGTAAGTCAAACCAGCAGTACTGCCATGTAAACTTCTGGCCCGCTAAGCACTAGCGCAGGATAACACCTTTTCAACCTTAACAACCTCCCCTCTCTTTAATGACGCTGCGTGGTATTTATACTAAGCGCGTATGCCGAAATTAGCATATCTAAAGCAGCTTCTTTAATTCACTCAAAAGTTCGATTCTTGTGAATCGAATCTTGTGTATACCTTACAATATATATATATATATATATATATATATATATATATATATATATATATATATATATATATATATATATATATATATATTGACATTTTGACATTTTACATTTCACCCTTTCTCATCCCCTATCCCTTAGGCTGAAATTGGAATTAAACGGCATCGGGAGTGTTACCATTCATCTCAGCTACCCTGAAAATCTATGGATTCGACACTAGTCTCGTTTATTTTTAAATGTCACCCCTTCCCACCCCCATTATTAGGAGTACACTAAATTTTGTGCTTAAATGTCACCGGGAGTGTCGCAAATCAGTTCAGCGACACCGAAAACTATGGATTCGACACTGCTCTCGGTCATTTTGGACATTTTGGACATTTTACTCCCCCCCCCATGCCAATTGGGGGCTAAACGTGAACTTAAATTTCATCTCAGTGTCTCCGAAAATTATGGATTTGACTCTAATATCAGTAATTATCATCTCTAATATTAGCTATTTTTACATATCACCTCTCTCCCCCCCCTAGAGGTGCTAGGGGTGTGTTACCCCCACAGTATTCTTTTTTTCCAGATTGTAAGTCATATGTGTACCAAGTTTGGTTGAATTTGATCCAGGTGTTTCAGACTTATACTGGAACATACATATATACAGGGTGTCCGGGCTAAAAGTATCCAAAAGTTATGGCTTCTTTTTGCGGTACTACCCATTAGAATTAAAACAAATATTTAAATAGAAAGAAAATCTCACCAAGTTTTAGTATCATTCATAGATTTCGATCAAAGATTTCGATGTGTGCACCTTTTGTAGTACGACAAACGTCTAAATGGTAATCCAGTTCTTTCCAAGTGTTTCGTAGCATATCAGGAGAACGAATTACACGAATTGCTTGAATGATACGGTTCTTCAACTCATCCAAAGTTTAAATTTTTTGTTCATACACAACGGATTTAATGAATTCCCGAGCAAAAAACTCTAATAACTCCTGATATGCTACGAAATGCTTGAAAAGAACTGGATTACCATTTAGACTTTAGTCGTGCTACGAAAGATGCACACATCGAAATCTATGATTGATATTAAAACTTGGTGACATGTTCATTCTATTTAAATAATTTTTTTTTAAATTCTAATGGGTGGTTCCGTAAAAATAAGTTATAACTTTTGGATACTTTTAGCTCGGACACCCTCTATATGGATTCCGTGAAAGTCTTTATTTACCGTAAACTTTTAATACTATTGATCATATTTAAGAATACGCTCAAAAAATAATTACACCGTATATTGCAGTATAATTAATAAACATAAAATCACACTATCAATGATGTAGGCTAACACCCACAAAGCAAAGAAGCACAATAAATTGTGCAGCTTCATTATGTTTTACAAATTTAAAAATACATTGCCAATAATGCAGCCTTACGAAATTACACTAAAAAATAAACAATACAAGGTATGATGTAGTATGTTTTATAAATTTAAAAACTGCAGTGTTAATAATCTGCCAAGCACATGGTATAGTAGTTAGCTTTGTGACCTTAACGCATGGTTTTAAATTTCGAAGCTTGGTCGTTAAAATGTTGTCCCCTCACAGGGAGCAATACTAACTCACCGAAATGGTGCTCCCACAATAAAGTAGCCAGCAAGACTTCGCGGTGAGTGACAAAAGGAGAATGTCTCACAAGTGCCTCCACATTAGGCAAAAATATTAATAATGTAGTCTGACGTTCAAACAATGAAGCAAAGAAAAAATATACTTTGTACTGCAGCAAATGTTATTTATTTAACATTACAGTATCAATAATACTGCTTAACGAACACTCAAAAATGGAAAAGCATTCGCTGTATACTGTTATATGTGTTTATGAATTTCGTATTGTAGTCAGGGTCATTTTATTGCATGGGCTAATCGGGACTTTGCCCAGGGCCCCCTGATGCTAGGGGCCCCCAAAATGTGTCCTCTTTAACGTGCAAAATCTCTTTAACGATGTTTCTCAATGCTAAAATAGATAGGGTGCTAGATAAATGAAAGTTTTTAATTTCGCTCTCTGCTTTAGGAAAAATGTTAAACTATCAGGTTGTATCAGAAGTACAGCAGAAGGTGAAAGGCCTGTTCAATTTGATTTGAACATGTTTATGAATGCTTCATCTCATCAGCCATACACTGTAATAGCAAATATAGGACTCGCATGCAGAGTTGTTTGGTTTAAATCATTTGTGAATCAAAATTAAAATCAAATGATTTTCTTTAATCCTGATTTTTAGCAACTTTTTCTCACACGCTTGGTGTATGCAGCTAGTACTTCTAATAGTATAGGATATCATGGATAGTTATTTTTTTTAAATCTTTGCAAGGGAAGGGGCCCCCACATAGCATCTGCCCAGGGGCCCCCAGCATTCATAATCGGACCCTGATTGTAGTATC
Source organism: Dolomedes plantarius (assembly GCA_907164885.2). NCBI lineage: Eukaryota > Metazoa > Arthropoda > Arachnida > Araneae > Dolomedidae > Dolomedes > Dolomedes plantarius. Next base: position 38,450,313 of record OU015498.1, read on the forward strand.
AGTTTTGTAGGCTTATGCATACACCAAATAAAACAAATTTCAGGTAGTCTCTTCTAACGAAACTGCCGCTGGTTATTAACGTAGAATTACTTATCGTTGCTCCCCTCTTTTTTATGTATATATGTATGTATGTGTTATATATATATATATATATATATATATATATATATATATATATATATATATATATATATATATATATATACATATATATATATATATATATATATATATACATATATACGTATATATATATATATATATATATATATATACATATATACGTATATATATATATATATATATATATATATATATATACATATATACGTATATATATATATATACATATATATATATATATATATATATATATATATATATATATATATATATATATATATATATATATATATATATACATACTCGTATGTCAAAATTTTGACGCATTTCGGTACTTTTCTGTTTAACTGTTTACTGCTTGCCCAAGCGATACATACTGGGTTTGCGAGCTGCCATAATTATAACTCGCGACGCAGGTCATCTGAAATTTTGCTTTCCGGAGGACCGTTATGGAAGAACGTAATCCTACGTTAAAAAAACCGTATGCAGTTTTGCAGGAAAATGTTTCATAAACTTAAAATTTTGGAGTGCTAACTTTAAAAATGCATTCATGGGTAATGTCGGTTACGTCCGAAGTAAAGGAGAACAACATCCTGAATGGTTTCAGTGTGTTTCATGAAACTTAAATTACAGTACCAAAACTAAAAAAAAATTACAAAACAAGTGTAAGCTAATGCACACACACACAATAAAAACAAAACCCTTTATACTGTATATGTTTCAGGAATTAAAAATTACAATTAGAATAAAATAAGGTAAGGCATCAATGATGCAGGCTATTCAACGAAATATTTTTTTCTCTAAAAACAATGAGTATTCTCGATATTTTTATTACCATGTTTTTATTAACTCGCTTTCTTGTTTGCTTGTGTGTTTGTGTGCTTCTCCAGTACAAGTCTTGCAATCGATTTTTAACTAACTTCCCAACTAGCTAGACATTTGAAACTTTTAGAATAGCTCAGAACACGATGACAATGCATTCTTTTAATACTTTTAGCCGAAACAATCCGCAAGGTGGCGTTTCGATCGAATTCAATGCTTGCACTTTTGCGTAACGGCGTTTGACGATTTTGAAAACAGAATACATATGAATTTAATTTGTTTGCAAAAATATTGTGCGAAAAATTAAAAACAAATTATAAAAATCAAAGTTTATAAAGTCTGTGGATAGTGGAAACGACTAAAAGGTGATTAAAATTAAATAAAAGAAAGTCAAAAAGAATAATTAAGTGAAGGTTTGTGCAATTAAGAGAGAATTGTCAAGTTTATATGATTCAACAGAAAATTTAAAAACGTGGTATATAAAAAGTTCTTTTTATCTTGTAATTATTCATATCTATGGTTTAATTTGTTTGCAACAGTAAGTTATGTAAAATTTCTTTTGAGTGTTCTTAGTGTATACTGTATTAATGTGTATTTATCTTCTTTGTGTTTTGGATGGGAAAGGTGACTTCGGGTTTAGTTCAGAAAATCCATATTAGCACCCTTTATACGTACGCTCTTTTCCGCGTGAAAACACGAACCCGCGCGATAACACGAACCCGCGCGATTGAGTGCACGTGTGAAGGTATCGGAGAGGAAGGGAAAGCTGCTTTTGAGCATACTGCAAGTTTTCCCGCGCGCAATCCCGTACGCTTCAAGCACTCCAAGAGCGTACGTGTAAAGGGCGCTATTAGCGCTCTTTACACATACACTCTTTCGCGAGTGCTTGGAGCGTGCGTGCAATCCCGTAAGCTCCAAGCACTCGAGAAAGAACGTACGTGTAAAGGGCGCTATTGGTTCAATTGCTGCAAATGCTTATGTTGCATTTTGCTATCTTGTTACAACGCCAATTTGAATTTTTTTATTTATGGAAAGTTTTAAGTATGTATTCAAGTTTTGTAGTCAAGTTTGCATTCAAGTTTTAAGTGTGTTTTCAAGTACATTGCAACTAATGAGTTATATATTTTGTGAACTCTAGCATTTTTCTGAAGGGTTCGGAAATAGCGAACCACCGGATAAAGCGAACAAAACCTTTGGTCCCTTGAAGTTCGTTACAACGGGGTTCGACTGTATATATATATTCATTCTTCGGTCCGTATTCTTGGGAGGATACATTCTATACCACCCCGTAAGGAAAAGGTTAAGAACCAGTTTGTACGTTAGTAGTTTTATCAATCTCGTTGAAAGTTGGCTGTCAGGTTAGCTTAGTATACAATATTAGGCAGCTAAATATAAAGCTTATTTACAATAAATAATGGAAAAGTGATAATTGCTATTTTACTAGTATTTTCCTATATTCAACAGGGTCTAATGGTTCAGTAAGGCTTAGAAGAATAACATCTTCTATATTCTTTTAGATTTACATATCCTTAGTTCTTTCTATTGCTTCTGTCATACTCAAACTTTTGAAAAACGGATTACGTTTGCATTTATCCTCTATGAACATTTATTTCTTTCCTTGCAGCGCTATGCCCTTTAACAGCCTTCATGGGTGGGAACGCTACATCATCATCCGATTGGAGACCATTGAGGGGATGTCACATTTTACTGCCAGGAGTCCGTCCATGGGATGACTGCGGGGGTGTGTAGACCAAATAAGTTGTGCCATAAAGCGCCAGAACTTGACCAAGAATAAAAAGTATGATGGTTTAAGTGCTGTAATATATAGGCATTTTCGTGACCTTAATGCAGTACTTTGAGCGGTTATTTACGATTTAGTGTACACATAATATGATGACAGTAATATATCATCCATATGCTAGTATCGAAACGTTTATAGGATTTTTCTGGAGGATTTATGTCAGTGATTTTCGATTTGAACGTTCTAAAAATGGAACTATTCAGAAAGAAAACAAATTGAACTAAAGAAAGCCACATATTTAGTGCATTATTACCACCACGTGGGACAGGTCCTATTATTCCCGTGAGCTAAGAAATTGATAGAAAGAAAAGTTAATTGCAGTGTTCCCTTTTATTTTTCAATCACTCTCTACCCTCCAAGAAATGGACCCTCACTAGATACAAATATTGATTGCGCCACTGATAAGTCATGAACCAACAATATATGTAATGAGAAGTCTAAACCAGGGTTCCCCAAACTATGTTCCTCGGAACACTGGCTTTCCATGGAAAGTTAATAGATGTTCCACGAATACATGGAATTGTTATATATTCTGCAATGGCTACAAGAAATTAAAACATGTTTGACGGATTAATGCTCTAAAATGTCTAAGTATTCATGCATAATTATTAAATACTACATAAATAATTAGTTTTTGCTTTCTCATTTTTAAAAATTTTATTGATTATGTATTATTACACACCCTACAAAGAAAACAGGGTGTTACGTCAAAATTTTAGGATTTACGAAGTGTTCTATAGCAGGAAAAGTTTGACAAACCCTGGTCTAAACAATACGTAGATGGTTTAAGAAGGGTCAACAAATGAAATCGGCTTCTCGCATATTATTGCGTAGGTGAATATTCATCTTCATAAATGAGTTCTTCATCACTGTTTAAACGACATACACTATAGAAGTTTTAAACAGTAATCTTAATGGCAAATTTAAAGATCTAGCTTCACGGTAGCTATTCTACCAGATAAAAAAAATCTGTGACTTGAGATATTCTCGATTTTTGAAGTTCATTCCTTAAAAATCCTTGTGAATGGAATGCGCTGTAGTTAGCCAAAATAGGGCCTTTCCCCTTCGGTCAAATCAACGAAATCTACCACGTTGGATAGGTCAGCATCCCCAACAGATCTACCATTCATTTTGTCATTAATCTAAAATTATGGATCCAGTTTCAAGTACCTCAAGTTTAATTACAACTTTGCCACATTACCTGTTTGTATGCTTGTGTAAAATTCTTTAATTCGATTACTCGTACTTTGGATATTAACTTTATGATATAAACCTGTACAGGACTCTTCTATTCTTATGCAAAGTCTTAATGTGGTAGCCAGTGTTTTGCAACAAGACTAGTTTATGAAGCAGCTATAGGTAATTTAGAAAGAGGAATTCTACAATTTCACTGGGAAGTACGCTGTTTGACGACTAGCAAATCAATTATAATGCGAGTTAAAGAAAACTGTTATATGAGATTTCCTTTATGTCAAAAACTATGCATGACTGTATTAGAATAAATTTGTATGTCGACGCCTTTAAAATTGCGTAACACATGAAAAGGATGAAGACAATTTGCGATTTCAAGAACAGTCCTCTAAAGTTCCAACAAGAAATCAAATGAACTATGACGACTTCCATGCTTAAAAATAAGACATTTTGCAAAGTTTTCCCAGAATTTCGTAAAATACAAAGATATTTTATGATGGAAGAATATATTTACAATAGGAATATTATTGTTAACAAAAGACAAATAAGAAATCCAAGATTGAAAAATAGAACTAATAAAACTTTTATTGTTGGCAAAAAGTGTAAGAGTTTTTTACGAAGAAAATAGAAAAGTCACATTTTTTGAAATACATGTACGAATATGTATTTTTCATTACCTGAATTTTATATTTCTGTAGTAAAGAAGTTTTGACAAATATTTTACCTGCAGTGTTATAGTCTAGCGAGGTATAAAAGAATTGCAGTGCTACTTGAATAACTCTGTGTCTAACGAAAAAGTGCTTTCAGCATTCTAAATAGAAAGATCTGACAGAGTTCGAATGACCTCTTTTATTTATTTACTACAGAATATTTATTTTCTCTTCCATTGCTGCAAATAGAAAATGCAGCCGTATGTGAATGTTTCATATAGTTTCAGATATTCAGGGTTTATTTCCTGCTTCTTCTTTTAACTCATATGCCTATTCTCTTTGAAATATGGAAATGGTTTTCTCTACAATAAACTGACTTTTTGTAGTATATCTTTAGATCAACTTAAAATGCTAGCAAACTTCTATAGCTATTTCATATGTAATAACAATTTTAATAAGAAATATTTCATTCGAAAAGGTATAATATGTAAAATAAAAACTGGTATTTAATTACTCCATGTGGCATAACTGTTTAAAAGGAAAAGAAAATCCTGTAAAACCTTGAAACTGCTGAAGAATTTCAGGCACTCATGTGAATACAAATAGAAATTTATATTATGTATACATATACATATATACACATGCACACATTTATAATTTATACACACATATATACACACACGAGCACACATATGCGCACACAGACACAGACACAGCCCCCCCCCCATATATATATATATAAATATAAATATATATATATATATATATATATATATATATATATATATACAGTGGAATCTCGATCTATCGTTTTTCAAGGGACCGAAAGAACTGAACGATAAATGCGGGAAAACGATATATCCGGTAACATAACAAAGCAATATAATCGTCGGGACTGGGTGAAATAAACGATACATACGGGAAAACGATGATTCCGAAATCGATCGATCGAGATTCCACTGTATATATATATATATATATATATATATATATATATATATATATATATATATATATATATATATACAGTCGAACCTACATATATCGAAGTAGCAAATTGCAAGAAAAAAATTCGATGTATAGAAATTTCGATATATAGAATTGATCTTAGTTTTATCGAATTAGCTTGAAAAGACAATAAAAAAAGTGCATCAAAAGCAGCTATAGTTGATTTCACAGGCAATTTCAGCGTAAGAAAAGATCATGCTATCAACAAAGTGATTTCACACCGTCCAATTTATAATTTACACTCTATAACCAAAGAACGTTGCACAAAAGAAGTAAAAACCTTTCCTTTCACCTTTTATAGCCCGTTTTTATAGCTTAATGCTTTTCACTTGAAACAAGTCGTTGAAATTTTACGGTGTTTGACTTCAAAAAAGATATGTTTCAGAAAGAAAAAAAGCATTTTTCAAAACTACGCCTCATTTTGCGGATTTGAGAATGAACGTAAGCGAAACCGACTTTTTAGAGCAGCACACACAAAAAAAAACTAAATCTGTTTTAATATCATAGAACATTGGATAACATTTATTTAAATGTCATACAAATTTTTTCGCAATATGTTTTGCATTCTTGAAGCCCCATGGTTTTTTTCCTATGAGGTTTAAGATATTTAATATACTCAAACCTGTTTTTGTGCGGCCTTTTTTTTGGTGCGATTTTTTGTGATATTGTTTTTAAGCAAATTTTTTGTGCTATTTCTTGTATGCAATTTTTTTTTGCTGTATGTGTGTAAAAAAGTCCATAAAAATGCAAAATATGAATAAAAAGTAAGAAATCAACTAAATTACGTAAGATATTAACTAAATGGGAATTTTAAGTTATTTCAAGCGATTTTTTGTACGTTTTAACGTAGGATTACGTTTCTCTATAGCGGCCCTCCGGTAGGTAGAATTTTAGACGCTAAAATCGTCCGTCGTCTCGAGTTATAATTTTGGCAGTGCGCCAAACCCAGTCTGTATCGCTTGGGCAAGCAGTAAGAACAGTTAAACAGAGAAGTGCGAAAATGCGTCAAAATTTTCACATACATACATACATACATATGTATACACATACGCCTATATATATATATATATATAGGTGTATATATATATATATATATATATATATATGAGGCGGTGAAAGGCAAAGTGGTGTAAGTTAAAAGCGTCTTACTGCAAAAACTACAAAAAAAATCCACTATAAATTGAACAAATTGTAATTAATTATAGTTATTATAAAATTGCAAATAATAATTATTCGCAATTCCACTATAAATTGAATATGGAGATTACATTTTTGCCCTCAAATAAAAAAAATTGAAAATGTGACTTACACCACTTTGCTTTTTACCGCCTCATATATAGATACATATATACATAACAAATACATACATAATACATACAAAAGAGGTAAGCAACGATAAGTAATCCTACGTTAATAAACTGCGGTAGTTTCGTTAGAAGTGTGTCGTGTTGCCTGTCTTTAATATTTATTTTTTTGGCGTGATTCGTAAATTATTTGGGTTAGTACAAAATATTTATATGTAATAGGTATTTTTGTGCGTTGTGTTTTTAAGATTTATTTGGTTAAATACAACCCAAAGCTCAAGACAGATTGGCAATCGAACAGGTCAAACAAACTTTGCTTCTAAACCTTCCTTGACGGACTCCAATGTAGCAAAATAAAATTGATTTATTTACAACCTTATCTATTTACAATTTAACTCAAAAACCGAATCACCAAATCTTAGTACACAGTTTACACATTTTACTAATCTTTTAGCATTTTCTCCTTGATTCATATCGAATGACATGTATTCAATTAAACCTACACCTTTTGGATTCAGGGAGCATAAATTTATTTATTTTACCTACGGCAAAGAACTACTCTCTCTCAAAATCTATATTTAAAAAAACAAACATTGATCCCGCACTAAATCCTTCAAATTTTCGAGGTTGGGTCTGAACAAGACAAAAATGATTTGACACTCACTCGATTGGATGCTGACCGCACTGGAACACGTGTGATGATCTCATCATTGGGCTTGGGATCTCCTTTCTGTCTCGGGTAGCATGCACTCAAAATCTTTTTAAGGTTGTAAGCATCTATCGTCTGCTTCTTCCGCTCCCTTCATCTCCGGACGACTCAAATCGGAACACCAACGGGGAAATTGCCATTCTCTCCACCTCCATTCTCAATTTATTTATCGGTGAAGGCAGCAACCATATTTTCATCATCAGCAAAAACAAATTCTAGTCTCAAGATCAGGAGGCTCTCGTCTCGGCACGCACCCACTCAATTTCTGCTCCGCTAAACGACATCTTTCTTTGGGAAACTCCCCAGGCAAGATCAAATTTTTCTCGATAGTTAAGATAACCACACTTCATCACCTGCGATGCTAAGCACCGGGAAGAGGGAACCCGGCCTTGCATGCATAAGTGAATCCTCGAAAAAAAAAACTCTATGTCTTCTATTTATTTATTTATTTACAACAATGTCCACGCCTTCTCGTGACTCCTAATCCATTCAGGAAAGCTTTCAAAAATCCACCACTTAGCATCAATTTTCCTTTCTTTGATTGGATAATCCCATAACCCATGCACGCCTTCCTTGCGTCATAAAACAGACCACCCAAAGTACAGTCCACGTGTTTTGCGGTCTACCTCCCAAACAGACCCAATAAATTTGTTTACAATAGGGTATTTTACTTTGATGTCAAACCCTGGTGCCATCTCCTTATCTGCGTCTGCAATCAACCTACACCCTACGGCGCACCGCCGCTTTTAAATTGGCTAAGGCGTAAAGACGACTGTTCCGTCCTCTAATCAAAGGCGGCTTCCTAGCATTCTAACCAAAATGTGATGAAAACAGCCTTCGATCACTTTATCTCTCTAAAAAATTTAATTTTTCTTTAAAATCGAAAGCGCTTCATCACAAGAGACTACATGGATTTTTTTTTATGTGGTCCCTATCCACCGCAGAAAAACAGGTTTGATAGTATCTCAAAATGTGAGATATAAAGCATTTTTTTCTGATATAAAGGAAAGACATACTTATTTTGACTAGCAATTTTTATTATGCGTGGAAGACAATGGCAATTTCATTGCATAAGTTATTGAGAATATATATTTTCTACGGAGAGAGGCAAAGAAATTTAGGTCTAGAAACTACATAGAAAAGCTATCACATGAATAGGTGTATCAGCTTATAAGCCTCCATAAATATTAAACTCTATATCCATTACGGAGTTCGATTCAAGTGAAACTGGACTATTCATAAAAAGTTACGAGTCAAAAAGGATATATTATATTCATTCTTCAATACCTTATGCTTCCTACATAACATCAAAGATACGCTATTACAGAAGATCGTTCGCACTTTATGGAAACGATTTTGATAGTTAGGTTTTATGTATGAATACCATATTTTTTGCGGCGATTTGCTTCTATCTGATAGCCATGGTTCTTGACAACAGCTCTAGCTCAAATTTTCCATGAAAGTAAACTTTTTTTTAGTACTGTCATGTCGATTTTTCCCCATTCCTCTTGGACCGTTTTCCAAAGTGCATTCAGTGTTCTTGGATCCCGTTTTCCTAAGGCTCGTTTTAATGAACCGAAAACGTAAATGTCCATTGGAGAAGTGTCAGGGGATTTTAAAGGTATTTCATTAAATGGGATACACTTTATTCCGGTTTCTGATTCTTTCTTTTGCTAAATAAGTGGAAGTTGATTTAGACGTGTGACTAGAGGCTTTGTCCATATGAAGCTCAACTTTATCATTGTCCTTTCCATATAAGGCCGGAATTTCTTCTTCAAAAATTGGTTCTAAACTATTCTGCTGATAGTAGAATGAACTAATTTTGGCTTTACTTGAGATTTTTTAAATTTTAATTTGCCATTATAACAAGTTCCTGCAACTATCATGAATCCCTTTGGAAACTTTGTACACTGATGAAGCCATTTAGAACGGTCATTCCCGTCAGTTGAGCAATAGAAAATTGATCTTTTTTTATTACAGTCACTAAAATACACCCATCCCTCATCGAGTGTTACCACAAATTTCCTTTTTTCAGTAACTAGGTGTTTTTCATACAATTTTCTACAATTTCTTTTTCTTTCAGCAATATGCTTTGGCAAAAGCAGATGAACTTTAGGTTTAACAACTTTTTTAATTTCACATCTTTATGAATGATTTTACTTACAGTGCCAGAAGACATTTCTAGTTTCGATGCAATGGATCTTTGAGTCGGCGGATCTTCTATTAGGATCAGAGACTTCACATTCTTGATATTTACCTGCGTTCGAACAGTCTTAGGATGAGGTTTCGCGGTCATGTCTTCCTTTTTACTTTAAATTAGACGATTTTTTTTCATTTCAAATTTAGTATATTATAAATACCCATTTTTGAAATGCCATAACCTCGATTTTTACACCGCTTTATAATTTGTTGATACGAATATCTCTCCTCGGAAAGCGCAGTTCCGTAACTTTCGAGCCATTTATCAATTTTAGGTATCATTTTCAAAATAAATCCTTTATTTTACATTCCAATCAAAAGAAAACAGTAGCAGACGATTATTCGGAAGTTGCCAAATTTTTATCTCGAAATGCAAACGACAAAAATAAATTACAAAATCGTTTCCATAAAGCGCGAACGACCTTCTGTAAAAATTAACCGTTATACTGCTCTTTTAAAGTACAGGTAAAGATCTGGTATCAATATTCATGTTTGCCAAAAGGTTCATTTCATTCATTTTTCTTTTTCAGGAAATATTTTGCTCTAGAATGTGAAAGGTTTTCTGTGGTTATATTTGTTGTGTGTTTGTGCACATTATATAAATTTTTGACATTAAATTCAGGTTTTATTATGCATTTGCCCTTGTTTGCTGACGAGGAATGTCACATTTCCTTTAAAATTTTAAATGAGAGACTTATAAAGCTTCCTATTCAGTCATTTTACAAGGGATTTTTTAATCTTTTTTTTCCTCATATATAGGCAATATCTCGATAAAAGACCTCTACAAACCCCAGCGAATATAGATTTCTTGTTTACAATATGCGCATGAAATGGAAATTTCTTTTCTGTAAATTTAATGATATAAGAAGTTTTATACTCAAATGATGATTTTGAAAGTGACATTACCATTTCTTAACACATTGTTGACAGGTACTTTTATTTAAATATATGCGCAAGTCGCAGACAAAGATTGAAATTTTTGAAATAAAGCAAGGCATTGTAATTTTCTGAAATCTGTTTCATTTAAATAGGGGTATGTTTTAATGATAAAATGTGAGGATTTGCCCGAAACTCCTTCAGGCCATAGCAAATGTATTTTACTAGGACCTTCATAGGAATTACATACAGATGGCTGCCCCAGTCTACAAAACAAAATTAACTGAAAATAACTGAAAATTAATTTAATTCTGCTTAAAGATGGCTAAAAGTATTTAAAAAATGCATTGTCATCGTGTTCTGAGCTATTCTAAACGTTTTAAATGTCTAGCTAGTCGGGGAATTAGTTAAAAGTCGATTGGAAGATTTGTACTGGACAAACACACAGGCAAACAAACACACAAACAAGAAAGCAAGTTAATAAAAACATGGTAAAAATCCGTTTGTTGGTAAGGCACTCTGGACGTTTGCTTTGTATAGGTTAGAATAAAACCTTAATAAATTGATGCGTGCATGTGTGGGACAAGCAAGGAAACACAGAGAATTGGCCATTATCATACTTTTATTCGACAATGCTAAAAATTCTTTCAAAGTAAAATTAATAATAAAACAAGGTTCACATTCATATGATCAACTAATACATGAAGAATCCAGAATCAGAGGCAAAATATTCAGACAAAGTGTTACAAAGAAATATTTCGTTGGGGGTTATTTAAATCTTTAATAATATTATATTTAATTACTAATTAATGAATTAAAGGTAGGAATAAATCTTACTAACTAAGGTAGGTTTCAGTTAAATTTAAGTACAATATTTGCCATTAGTCATTAGTGGTTAGTACATTATAAGACTTGCGTTGTGTGTAGCAATAACCCATAAACATATAATTATAAAAACTGGTTCAACTTACTGTTGCATCACTGTGGTGATTAATGAGCCAAAAAGAAAAGGAGAAATTAAATCTAATAAATTTACTTATCTAACCTTGGAGAACACCTAGAAATAAAATTACTTCACCTAAAAGAAAAAGCTTCAAAATTTCAACTCTGCTGAAATAAAAAAAAAACCTAAAGCTAAAAATAAGAAAATTAATTCAAAGGCATAGACCGACATGAAAAAGATATACTTTAACATAACAAATTTATTCATTCCGATTTCCTTCACAATATTACACAATACCTTAACAAAAATGGTTTAAACACTTGAGGATTCAATATCTCCTCCCAATAAATTTATAATAATCACAAAATTCTTGCTTGCCTACAGTACAATTTACTATTAGTATAACAGTTATTATCATAGTGGCTGGTGAGAAAAAAACCCGTCTAAATAAAAAAGTGATGAAAAAAAATCAAAAGAAAAACTAAAGAAAAATTCAGTAAACAAAAAAAAAAACGAAATTAAAATCATATTACCCAATTAAAATGCTGCAGCACTCTAACAAAAAAAAAACTATAATTTTGTAAAATCATGAGGGGAACCCCAGGCCAGCGCCATTTCTATAGCGTGCTGGCCGCCAAAAATCAAGTCATCGCTCTCCATCCTGGGTTCCGGGTCAGCTCTCAGCTTCTTGGCTAGCCTCTCCCCTCTCTCCTCTCTCGCACCCTCCGCCCCCAAGTAGACGATGCGTTTTTTCACCTTGGATTCCGCGAGGAAAGTAAAAAGTTCCAATGCGCTCCGTCAATCTCGGACGAGGAAAACGTTGAAATTCTGCAATGGCCGAAGAAATATTTTCTTCGACTCATCGTTGATATTTTTTCATCTTCTTATTTCACATAATAATTGTTGGTTACTTATTTCCTCCTTGAAAACTTACAGGGCATGTGCGAATCACTGTATTCAACCGCGTAGGGAGCGCTCTCGTATGCTGCTAGGCTCATCAACATTCCAACCGTCCCGAACGGGGAGGGTGTCCGTGACCAGTCGCCATCGGATGTCTCGGTTTACAATCAACTGACAAAAAGGTGGTTCTCAAAAGGAAGGATTTTACTTTAAAAGAAAAAGACACACTATAATTTTGCATTCATTCATTAAATAAAAAAAAACCCCAAAATTTCACCAGCGAACCATAACACGTACCAGCCACGTCACAATTATTTCAAAATAAGGCTTATTAATTTATCAATATTTTACCAATAAGGTATAACATGTGATGATCTATTTCAACTTAATTCTTCTCAATGTCAAAACATTTAGAGAAACTTGCGCACACTCCTCCAAATGCGATGACATTAATCAAATCAATTAATATTTGATCACCACAAGTTTAACCCTCACATATATTTAGCAGAGGCTTAATAAATTGATTAAAACAAAGCACAACCGTTACTAAAATTTACTTACTTACTTACTTACTTTACGAATTTAATTATCTCAATACCCGATATTAAAATAAACGTTAATAATTTCTAAAACTATTAATTATCATCACAACAAAAGCAAATATTTCTAAATTCTTTCAGGAGGAACTTACGACTGTTGAAGAATACAGCGATGAAGGCTTTCGTTGACAGGTGCCCGCATCAGGTCAGACTCGGCATCATCATACCAGACTGCAGGAGCTTCCGCCAGTCTCCGCGGCAGCACCATCGACTCTTCAGGGTCAGTACTTGGGGATTAGCAAGAGAAATCTGTTGACCTGTTTTCTTTTTTTGGAGGGGCTGCTGTCCGTTTACTGGGGCCATTTTGGCCCACCCCTTTTTCTCTCATTGGACAGCGAGCTGCCTTTATCTTAACAGTTCCTGCCCCAATTGGTCCCTTATTTCACTGCTAATGTTCACAGTATACCAAGTACCTCCCCAGAATAATTTTTCTTTGGGATACCACTTTGACAATTATTTGAAGGTTTGATTGGGGGCCATAAAATAACATCACCATCTAGCTTACAGCATTTATAGTCTTTTCCTCGCTGTCAATGGCCACACAGACAGTTTTTACGCCATCTTAGTGTTCCTCAAGTCTTTATTTATTTTTCGCTTCTGGGGGGGGGATATGAGAGTTTTATTATTGACAGTCTCTGGACCACACACCGAAGATAATTATAACATCCAGCGCTTCCACACTCAACATACTCACAGCATTGCAAAACTCATTCATACTCACAGCATGCAAAATACGTATTTGAAGGAAGAGTACGGCACGTGTTGATATTTGAAGTGTGGGGAAAAATGTCCTTCATCCCCAAACACAATACAACATGATTTAAGATTTGGTGGCATTATTTGTAAAGAACCAAACTGTGTAGATTGCTTGCTCGTATTTGAAATTGGAATACAACACTAATCCTTAATTGACTCTACAAAATTGGCTTCAAAGCAGATAAACAGAGGTAATTATTTCCTTTCTTTGGTGTTTTAATGCAAAACGTCCAACTAAATAGTTTATAAATCATCACGTTACTGAAAACATAATAAAGATTTTTCGTAAGATATCTAAAAAGGAGAGAAAACGACACGAATGTCATCTTAATTGGCCTATTAAGTGCCGTTTACATGTGCCAAAAACCCGGGTAAAAGCAGGGTCGTTTCTTACTTTTTCCCTACGATAGGGAAAAATGCAGGGTTGATTTTCGACCCTGCTTCGACCCAGGATAAAACCCGCTAATTACCCATGATGCATTTCGAAGCTGGGAGTAAATAACATGGTGGGTTTGAACTTGTGTGAATCCATGAAAATGCAGCTAAATTATCGATGGAAGGATCTGGAACCCCTTAACGATCGTATAATTTTCAAGAAAACAGTAGAAAAGTGCCTATTTTTTTCCGGAGGATTTCATTTATTTCTTGATCTGACCATCTAGTTTAAAAAAAAAAAAACCCATCTCCAATTGCATTATAAATAGAATGGTACTGCCATCTAGTATGTAAAATAAGAAATAAAATTTCATTTCAATAAAATTTCAGTAACATTTTCATTTAAAGTGTTATGGTAAAATTAATAAATTTAATAAGTATTATCTATAATTAAAAGTAACATTAAAATTTATTTATAAATTAATTATTTTAGAATTCACAGATAAAAATTTATTTATATCTATTTATGATTTTTTTTATTTATACAAGACTAAAAATTACTGAAACAAAATTGAAATCAAAATTACATTTTGATTTTATAAAAGGATTTATTAAAACAATAAGTAATAAGGACCATGCACTTCGTAACGAGATAAATGCGGAGTTCGAAGTTGGAAAGCTAAAAATAGCAATACAGTGAATTTGGAAAAGTATGACACTGGCTGGGATCGAACCCATAACGTAATTTACAAGGAATGATGGTGTATGAGGATCATTTCCGCCGAATCATGTGACGGCCTTTGATTCCGGTAAAACGGGTAAAAGCAGGGTAAAAATGTGGTCCCATGTAAACGGACTTCGAAGGTTTTCCCTATTAGCGGGGAAATCCCGGGTATTATTGTTGTCCATGTAAACGCAGCTTTAGAATGCATTGCCCATTTAGAATGCAAGTAACTTTTGCTGAACGGCAGAATATAAGCCGCTTGCGTATCTACCACACCGTGAGGTCAATGCCTTTTGCAAAATACCGTTTTCACGAATAACAAGTTTGAATAGCCCTTGATTTTTTTCCCGCCCAATCTGATATTTAATTACTTGATTCTGTGCTGTTTAAAAATCTATTATGTAATGTTCATGTTGAAAGCATTGACGAAACAGTGCCGATGAAAGTAATGTAAACAATTGGATAGTGTTATGAAAAAAAAGAACCAATTCTCACTACACTGTAATTGAGAAAATTGAATTTTAATAAATCATTAAAATAAAAATTATACTTGCTGCTAATTGGTTTTCCTGTTAATAAAAAAAACATTATTTTTCCTAGATCATTAATAATTACTTCCCAGTTAGATAAATATGAGGAGCACCCTACCAGCTATTTAACTCTACTTTTAAACTTTTGTCAGTTAGTTCCTTGTTGCATAACACTGTCCAACCGTGAACAAAAAGTTGTGAAGTAAAGTATGCCTAAAATTATTTTACCCATCCCACAGACTGCACAAGAAATTAATCTTTTATCTTCTTTATTTTCAAACGAAAAATATACTCTGGAACAACAATACAAGTTTAATTTCCAGTTGAAGTTTATATTAGGTTCAGAAAATTTCGCATTCAGTTTTTTCCAACTGATGTTTCTTCAGTCGGTTATAACTCTTAAAGGTTTTTCATTTCCGTCAAATAAAAGTTACTAGCATTGAAATATATATATATATATATATATATATATATATATATATATATATATATATATATATTATATGTATATAACAAGATATTATATTTGTACTCCAGAAGCGAAAGAAAATATTCAAGCTCGTATATTTCATTAAAAATTGGCGGGAAGTGCTTTAAGAAAACGTAAAAAATAAAAAATAAAATCCCATATTGGATAATATATGAGTTTTCAATATTTTTAATAAAACAAATAAAAATAAAGGAGTTCGAGAATTTCATACGCTGCCACTTGCCAGAAAACCAATAGCAGAGATATATAATAACAGCTTTACTGCCTCATACAGTATCCGTTATTTGAAACATTTGAGTAATTCTGTTAAAATTATTTTCATTATTTTTTTCACTCTTATGTCCCTCTATTTCTTAACAATTGAAATATGTTCTCTAACCTCAGTAATTTTTCATTTTCCCATGACACTAGAGAAAGAATAGAATATGGGAAATCGAAGAAACGTGAAGTATTATATTAACGATAAAATGGTATATTTTCGACTCTTCGAATGGTATACTTTGAATGCTCTTAGGTATACTATAGAACTTGTCCTCTGGCACGTTATTAGTATGTAGATGCATGTAGTATTCATAACCAGAAAAATTTTAGAGCTAAAAAATAATAATTAAAGAGTGTTGTTTGACTTTCGTGACTAGGTCTGTATTTTAACTCTCTCCTATTTTCGGAGACGAACTGCTATAGTCATGTCACCTTCTAATTTACTGTCCATGCCCGATGCTGACTCACTTCGGAGATTTCAGCTGAAGGCATCGAACTCACGGATCCAGAGCGCTCCAATCACTTTTCTTCTTTTCTTTATTTTCAGTCCAATGATGGTTCCCCGCTACTTTCTCTCTGAAAACCCGCACTAGAGGGCGTGGCCCAGGAAGGGCAGTAAGACCACTATTCCTATGGTCCTATGGTCCTATGGTCTTTCGTAACTAAATACTACAGAATGGACTTGAGGTGGCCTTGTGGTAACGTGCTGTCTTTCGGCGTTGAGGGTGCTAGGGTCGAATCCCGGTGTGCGCCATTAAATACCGCCGTGTCTAGGTCAGATATGGGCTCGTTAAATCCGTAGACCGGAAAGTCCCTCTATGAAGGTCAGAGAGGGTGGGAGAGGGTGCGATCTCCCCAGATGTCACCCCTAGGGATGCTCGGTCAAAATTGAGGGGGCAGCTAGTTAAGAAGGACTCCGACCCTTGTGGTGCTGTTCAAACCGAAGCCACACGCTTCAGCCCGTAGTCTATATGGAACTGGTATGAAACTACGTTCCAGCCAGGGGGCATAAGAAACAACAACAACAAATACAGGGGAAGTACGGTTCTCTTAAAGTAAGACAAACGGGTAATAATTCTAAAAACTTCCTTTGGGTAGCAAAAATGTTCACGAGTTTATATTCTCTTCTTTCATTTTTCATCAATGAGGAAGAGCTACTGGCAGCTATTTAGAGCATTTAACTAAGGTTTCGCAAGTGCTCATATCACGAATTCTTTTACTGAGTACCTCTACTGCACTCCTTATTTAAAAGACCCTATGTGTAAAATTTTCCTTTTTAAATTTTTAACGTGGGATTACTTTCCTCCATAACGGTCCTCCGGAAACAAAATTACAGATACCCTGCGTCGAGAGTTATAATTTTGGCAGCGTGACAAACCCAGTCTGTATGACTTGGGCAAGCAGTAAATATTTAAACAGAAAAGTACAAAAATGCGTCAAAATTTTGATCACACACACACACACACACACACACATATATATATATATATATATATATATATATATATATATATATATACATACGTAATATATATAGATACATATATACATACAAAAGAGTTAAGCCCACGTTAATAACCCGCAGTAGTTTCGTTAGAGGAGACTACCTGAATTTTTATTTTTACTTCCTTATGTCTTTCACCTTTTCCACTAAACTGGAAGCTCTTATCTGCTTTGGAAGTCTCTTAAAATGATCTAAAATATTTATCCTAACGGCGTTTCAACCTACCTCCTAACCGCATCGCCTTTTTTCTCGAAAAGTTAAAAATGTAAGTTAGGACACTTCATTTAAGGATGGCAGTATAAGTTTGATGATATGCTTTTGCCAAGTGTTTGGCAAAAAAAATCTCCAGGTACAGATAATTTTTTAGAAACGTTATTGCTGTCATGCGGAAGCTAATTCACTTATCAAAGACCTCCTCCGGGTCTTCATAACTATTATACCGTGTAATACTGAACTCTCGTCATTACTATTGATGCATAGTATACCCATAAGACCCATTAGGAAATTAATCCAATAATGAGTATACCTAGTATCACCCGCTATGCCAGTTAAGTAGTTGTATTTAATAAACATCGCGCACAACAATCTGGTATCCGAATTTCTGAAAGGGTCCAGGAAGAAAAAATCAGAAAGCTTGACGTAATTTTTCTAACTTAGCAATTGTTGTACATTTTTGTTTGACATATGAGCCATCAGAAGGATCAAAAGCATCTTTTTTTCAGAAAATATGATATACTTCTATAACGTTTAAAAATTTATGATAGGCTAAAAATTTTTAATCAAAAATAATGTTTAGGCATAAACTAAGGTGCTGTATCAGAATAACATGTACTGGCAACGAAATATTTAAAAAATAAATAATGAAATAAAATATTTTTTCACATGTATTTGAGTACATAAAACATAAGTTGCACCCCCCCCCCTCAAAAAAAGAGAAAAAAATTGTGAACAAAAGATATATAATAAAATCCTTTAAACGAACAACCCTCCCATATATATATATATATATATATATATATATATATATATATATATATATATATATACAGTAGAACCCTGTTATAACGAACTTCAAGGGACGAAAGGTTTAGTTCGCTTTATCCGGTGGTTCGCTATATCCGTTAAGAAAAATGCTAGAGTTCACAAAATGTATAACTCATTATTTGCAATGTGTATTCAACAATGATGTATTAAAAAAATAATAAAATTTATTAAAAAAAAGGGCAATTAATGATTTAAATCGACTAAAATCGATTACATGAAACTGACACATTATTAATTAAATTACGTATAATAGGAAAATGACGGAATCAAAATTTTCGTTTGCTATATCCGTGAGCACATTATATACTGTGTTCGCTATAACGGGGTTCGACTGTATATATGGTTTACAGGCGTCTAAACATTCGTTTCCTTTGATTCCAGAATTATTTTATTAAAGCTAATAGAAGTATAATTTAATCAATAGGAATGTGTTTACCTTTTCTGGACTGACGGAAAAGATTGTAAAAGAATGTAGCGAAAATTCCTTGCTGGTAATACAGTGTTGGAAATAGATTTATGAAAACACGTTTTTTTAACAAAAACTTCTTTCATATTCTCTAAAAATGAATGAAATTTCATACATTATACATGCTATGTATAACAAATTATTTATAAAAATGAAATTTCATACATAATAATAAACAAAAACGTAAGGTAAAAAATTAGACTTTCGTAACATACAAACATGGAAATTGATTTATGAAATATCACATTTCATTGGCTATTCTGAAGTAATGTGACAAAAATTTCCATAAAACCAAGTAACATGACATGCGCAGTAAACATAAAAAGCGTTATATATTGGAAGCAATACGTTTCATTCATACTTTTTACGATGGGTAAACGAAAGTTGTTGTCTGAGGACGAAAGAGCCAAAATCGATGCATATCTAGAATGTGAAAAAATCTGTTCCGAAAATTAGTAAATTAATTAAAAGATCATTTGATGTGATATATAACTATAGAAAAATTTCAGCAAATGATGGCAAACATTTTAACAAAAAAGGTAATCCACGTTTAAATAAGATGGAGAAAAGGGGGATTCTTCAACTTCTATCAAAAACCGGCCACAGGTCAAAGCAGATTTGTGCAGATCTATCCCTTCCTGTTACTTATAGATGAGTTAGGCAAATTTTAAATGCTTCATGGAGTTTGAGATGGTCGTAGATGAAGTCTGTAAAGATAATTCTGCGTCACAAGCAGATGCGTTTTTCAGTATTGCGAGAAGTACATGGCAATGGACGACAATTGGAAGAAGGTCATTTTCTCCGATGAAAAGACATTTAATTTGGATGGCCCCGATGGTTTGAAATATTACTGGGGGGACCTCCGAAAAGAACCAAAATCTACATTCAGAAGGAATTTTGGAGGCGGAAGTTTGATGACTTGCGCAGCGATTGCTTGTGATGGCAGAAGTGAAATTGTATTTTTAAATGATCGCCAGAATTCATTTGATTACAGCTCAGTTTTAGAAAATTCCCTTCTTCTATTTACATGGCAATATTATAGTTTAGATTACATCTCCATGCAAGACAATGCAAGTATTCACACTTCAAATGCAATGAAAGATTGGTTTGACTAATAGAATATCGATCATTTAGATTATCCACCTAATAGTCCTGATTTGAACCCCATCGAAAACGTTTGGGCACAGCATCTTCGAAAGGCTTATGCAGATGGGATGCAGTACACATCACTTTTAGAATTGAAAGCTTCAATCTACCAAAACTGGAAACTAATTCAACACAAGTACATTCAAAATCTTATTTTATCAATGCCATCTAGAATGAAAGGAGGCTTTAATATCTATTAATGTGAATGAAATGTGATATTTCATAAATCAATTTCCATGTTTGTATGTGACGAAAATCTAATTTTTTACCTTATGCTTTTGTTTATTATTGTGTATGAAATTTTATTTTTGTAACTCATTTGTTATACATAGCACGTATAATGTATGAAATTTCATTCATTTTTAATGAATATTAAAAATGTTCTTGTTAAAAAACCGTGTTTTTATAAATCAATTTCCAACACTGTATATATGCCTTGATCAAGAGCCTCGACATTATTTTCAAAGGCAGAAGACCCCCCAAAACTATTTTTTCTCCAAGCAAATGTAGAGGTTTTTTTTCTTTTTGCTTTTAGTTTTCATTTTCATGCTTGTTACAACATATACAGGACGTCGTGCAACGGTTCTTCCTTCGCCAAAGTTGTCGCCTTTATGAGCGGGCCTTTACCACACCACCAAGAAAGAAAGAAAAAAGTAGGAAAAATAATCACCTTAAAAACAGCCACACCTGAAACGCAATTTTTTTACCCGACACTGGAATAAGGTGTTTCCAGGGGCCCTGCCTTATCAACGCTTTTTTTTTTACGGCTGGTACTAAGAAGGGATATGCTAACTACACCCAAAACTTGGAGAGAGGGTCTTCTGAAACCTAAAAGTCCGCCATTTTTTGTCGCCACCGCTTTTTCAGTTCTTTGACAGAGAGGTGTTTCAATTTTACTATTTTCCTATTTTGCTATATGAAATTGCTGTATGAAATGATATATGATTGTGCTATATGAAATGCACGTATAAAGTCCTACCCATAAGGAGAAATTTCATTCCATAATGAATGATATTGTTATAGTAACTTAAATTCTGAGGTACATTTACATATTTATTGAGAGTTATTTAAATAGATTTGTGCAAAAAATTGCTGCATCATTTGTTATGAATTTTGTAAATTGGATAACTGGGATTGTTCAGGAAAAGCAGCGCAATTCAGATATGATTGGTTTCAGTGTCACGTTTCATAATTAAAATAGCCCCAATAACAGACTAGATTCAAGTTTTAAATACAGACTTATACAGTAGAACCCCGTTATAGCGAACCGGGTATATAACGAACTCAGTGATATAATGGACGAAAATTTTGGTACCCCCGTTTTCCTAATGTATGTAATTTAATTAGTATTGTGTCAGTTTAATGTAATCGATTTTAGTCAATTTAATCCATTAATGATCATTTTCAATAGATTTTTATCATTTTTTAATACATCTTTATTGAATACACACTGCAACAAATGAGTTATACATTTTGTGAACTCTAGCATTTTTCTTAAAGGTTCAGATATAGCGAACAAAACCTTTGGTCCCTTGAAGTTCATTATAACGGGGATCGACTGTATATATATATATATATATATATATATATATATATATATATATAGTCGAACCCCGTTATAACGAACTCACTGATATAACGGACGAAAATTTTAGTACTGCCGTTTTCCTAATGTATGTAATTTAATTAGTATTGTGTCAGTTTAATGTAATCGATTTTAGTCGATTTAATCCCTTAATGATCATTTTAAATAGATTTTTACCATTTTTTAACACATCTTTATTGAATACACACTGCAACTAATGAGTTATACAGTTTGTGAACTCTAGCATTTTTCTTAATGGTTCGGATATAGCGAACCACCGGATAAAGCGAACAAATACTTTGGTCCCTTGAAGTTCGTTATAATGGGGTTCGACTGTAAAAAAACGGGCTTACTAGTTCATGATCATTTTTATTTTTGGCTTGTTTGAAAACATTATTTAATTTAGACGTTACTATCTCAATTCCCACGTAAAAAATTTCGAAAACTTTCCTATTTTGAATCATAATATCTTTCTGAAGAGCTTCTCTAAGAGCGAGAGTTTAATAATTTCATCACTTTCATCACTTATTTTTAAAATTGAAACTTTAATAACGGACACATTTATCTATTTCACTGATTTGCATTGCAGATTTTGATTCTGTATTTAAATCGTGCAGTTCCTAAAACGTTGAGCATAAAAAATACATACTAAAAACTACACACATGCGCACACATACACACATATATTTATAAATAATTTTGAACAATATATTGTAAATATATAATCCTAGCACTGGTTCGGTACACAACAAAAAAAAACTTTCTCGTCGGATATGGTGGTAATCCTAGAGAATATTTTCGTCATTGTCTAATTTGCACATTTTTAATATCTATAGTTCAAATTTGAGCCGATTTCTTGCAATTTTTCCAACTACAGTCTAACTCGGGGATAACGAAAAGAAAAAAACTTGTGAACAAAAGACATATAATAAAATCCTTTAAACGCACAACCCTTCCATATATATATATATATATATATATATATATATACAGTCGAACCCCGTTATAACGAACTTCAAGGGACCAAAGGTTTTGTTCTCTTTCTCCGGTGGTTCGCTATATCCGAACCGTTAAGAAAATTGCTAGAGTTCACAAAATGTATAACTCATTAGTTGCAATGTGTATTCAATAATGATGTATTAAAAAATGATAAAATCTATTGAAAATGATCATTAATGAATTAAATCGACTAAAATCGATTACATTAAACTGACATAATACTAATTAAATTACATACAATAGGAAAACGGTGGTACCACAATTTTAGTTCGTTATATCCCTGAGTTCGTTATATACCGGGTTCGCTATAACGCGGTTCGACTATATTATTATCAAAAAAGTTAACAATTTTGATTTTTTAATATATTTTCCCAGGTTTGAGACATACATTAAATATTGTTATAATGGAGATATAAAGAGAAAATGCAAGCGATTTCAAGTCCTCTTCTCCGAATGTGTCCGAATGTCTCAAAAAATATCCGAGCATTATTAGTTATATTAATTCATAATCAAGTGCTGCAATGTGTATATATATATAGACAACAAACAAAAATGACGTATTCAGTAATTAAGTTATGCGAATGAACGTCAAAATGGAGGGAAATAAACACTACCTTCCATCTCCCTTCAAACAAATGCTTTTAAGATCCTCATCGTATACTACACCGGATAGACATTATTAAAGAAGCTAGATAGGAAAGAACTGCATTGTTGGAACTTCAAATTAGGTGATAGAAATAAGCTATGAAGCATGTAGGCATGTTTAAATTCCCGCTGGCAATTTAAAATGGAAGATTCCTTGGTGCAATATGAACTCGTAAAGTAAAATATTTCCTCACAGTGTCATGGAAAGTCATGCATGGACAAGAGTAATTTTTCACGTATTAAGCGTTAGGTTAATTTATTTTTACTAGTTTATGGGAAACTCCTATAACCCTTATGCTACGCTACGCAACGAGACAACTTGAAATGGACTAACCTCAATCTTTATGGTGTGTACGATGTTATGCCGTTTTCTGTAACACTGCGAGCATACATTCGTGAAACAGAGAGCAAAGTGTAGGGGAAAGCAGTGATTTATTGGTCCCGTCGCCGAGAGGAGTTTTTATGGCGTCCCTCGTGCCTTTGATCATTCGTACTCAGCCCGCCCCGGAGAGCGGTTTTAAGACGAATGATCAAAGCGACGAAGTACTTCCCCCACGTTCGGGGGGGGGGTGACTAATAGACACCAAAACATGTCAAGAGGCGACGGGGAAGCTGATTCGCTTGTGTGTAGATTCGCCTTAACAGGATGGGAAGAAAGATAATTAGAAAGTTGTATAGCGCTGTAAAATTACAAATAAACTTTTTTATTTCTCTGAAATACGTATGTGAAGGGATATCCGAAAGTCCAATACTTTATACAGCAGTTAGAAAATTTAGTAAACTGTCTGCAACAGAAATCATCACAAGCGACACAGATCCACTGCTAGCAGAATAATAAAATAGTTTGCCTTTAAAATCACTGATTCGAGAATTTTTATGGTGGACTATTTGCAGGTGCATTTGAAATTTAAGTTTAATCGAAGTAAAATAATTTAATCGTATGCAAGGAGGTCTTGGTAGAATAAAAACTTGGAGATTAAATGAACCGCATGCTTTTCGGATTGGTATTTAGAGTGATTTTTTACAGCTTTTATGATGAGACTTGAGACAAAAATGATTGGTTATAATTTTGCAAAGCTATTCAACGTTGGATCTTGTCTTTTGTACCCGTAATAGGCGAGATAGCTCCCTTACCGATTTTGAAAAGCGGAATTAGCACTTTTAAATTTGGGCCGTGGCGTATAGCTCCAAGAGGAATACTTATACACCAGGGCAAAAACAGTCTCTAATATTTTGTTACTATATCATATTTTCATCTTCTTTAACTGAATAATATCGCAAAATACCTCTACATTAAAATTTTAATACTTTTATGAATATATATAGAGAAGATTCTTTAAAGAGTAAAATTTGACAAAAAAAAAAAAAACACCTAAGAAATACCTTTTATTAAAACCTCATGAAGTATATTGTTTGGATAATTTCATTTTATGCCAGCAGTATTAACTAAATTAATGGTACTTTTAATGTTTTCAGGTTTTGATTTAATTACTGAGGAATTAATAAGAATCGGGAAAATCGTATCTACCTTTTAAATAAATTATCCAACATCAATATATGTTGCATTAATCCACGGGAATATTCATGGATAAATAAATGCAACATATATTAGATTATTAATGACTGAGGAAGGACCGAATGCTAAAATTAAACTAAGGGAGATAAAATTGACTTAAAGTGCCTCTTATCTTAGAAAAGTCTTTTCGGATCTTGAATAATTCATTTTTTCCGGACTAAAAGTGATGATTCACAACAGAAAATGTATTTATAGTGTTTTACAGAGTCAATCAATTTTATTTTCTGGGCAACATTTTTTTTCTAATCTTTCCTTAATGTTTCTGCTTTGCTTGAACATACCTACCAATTTTTTCAAGGATAATTAATGAAAGGTTGGGAATGCCGAACATATATTAATTGCGGACAAAGTGACAACACTCTTCATGTTGACAGAAAATAAAAAAAGTAGGACAAATATGTCCACTTTTGCCTAGAGACAAGTAATCAGAGTATACTTTTTACTTACAGCAGCTTTAATTGAAAAAAAAGACTGATTTAGAGATAATCTCTCTTGTTGAACCCGAAACTTTACTTACGTGCGATGTAAAATAACTTTACTTTTTTTTCCTTCTCAATAATATTAATGGGACCTTATATGCGCCGGTTTCTTTATCTCTTTGATAATTAATTTCACCTTTTGGTAAATCAGTCACAGCTCGTAGATTGTAATTAGCAACTTCGTCCTAATACTTGAGTCAGCGAGATCAGAGAACATCCGAAGTGGGGGAAAAAAAATGTCACGAACGCCCGAACTGACGACAAAAACTTGAAATTTAGCAGTTTGCAAGTCTTCGCCATATTTTTTTCTTTCTTTGAACATGTCGTTAGTAGATGTATGACCCATATTTGATTAACGATATTGACCCTTTATATGATTGTTTAGTACGTGACTACCTCATCTTCTAGCTAATTATTTACGAAGAAATGGATTGTTGCTGAAGCAAAAGAGCTATTTTTCTGTTTTATTTCCTTTTCTTTCTACCCTTCAGCAATGAATACGTTTCGTAAACACAGACAAATAGATAAATTGTATCGGATGTAAGATGTTTATAATTTCTTTTTTCGTACAACTAAGTTCTTTTTCTGTCACACTCAGGATAGGACAGTATATTATTTGCTTATTGGATATGAACTCCAGACCTGAGTGATATCATACGAGTATTAACCTTTTCCTACGGGGTGGGATAGCATGTTACCTCCGAATAATACGGGCCCATCAATGAATATATATATATATATATATATATATATATATATATATTCATGGGATACATGCTATCCCACTCCGTAAGGAAAAGTTTAAGTTAATATCGAGGCAGTGCTTCAGCTGACTTCGCAGGTCATCATACAACATGTTAAGTTACGGAAAAATTTCCGTAACTTGACATTGTTCTGTGACAATTTTCTGATTTTCCACATATCGCACCTCGGCAAGAAAAGTGACACAAGTCAAAAAATGGCAATTTTGAGGTTATGTCATTGAAAAATATGTATGAAGTGCCCCATCGTGCCCGAAAAGCGACACATCTCTATCTCGCAACTTGTCCACCTGAGGACAGTTGTGTCAGTTTTATTGTAATGCTAGTTCAAGCTGTATAGTATTATTTAAGTTGATTTTTTGTCAAATGCTGCATTTCTGAGTTGTGTCACTTTTCTTGCCGGGGTGCGATATGAAGGTTGATGTTTAAAGAAATAGAGAGTGGTTTATAGAATTTTAAACATTCTATTAGTTTGTCTTTTACAAAGCATTCAGTTATTAATGTCTATCGCAAAAATTATTTGCGATGCATTTTTTTTAAACAATTAAATTCAAGTAAAAATATTTTTGAAAAACACGTCCATTACATATTTGTTTGGTATTGGCATTATTTTAAAGGCACGTAAAATTTCTTTGTGAATTTCTTTCTAAATTCATTTTTCCTTCGTTTGACGTCCTTCTGTCAGTATGACTAACATATTTTTTAAATTAAACCAAAGATTATGTTTTCGAAGAAGATTTTTGATCGGCTGAATAAAGTATAACAGGCGTTTGAAGGCGTTTGAAGGCAGTAATAGTTCGGCTAGAGTAGCTCGACCAGGGCTCATCTGGCCTTTGGTGAATTCGCGAGTAACTAGTGCTGATGTTAATGGCTCTGAGTTTTCTTATATATGAAATGTGCTTGCAGCGTCGTGAGAACCATACCTTTTTTAACCCTTACTTAGTAATAAATTCAATGTAATCAGAGCTAGTCACCCACATTATATATTTTTATTTAAACTGAAGTTTTAAACAAATAAATTGCAGACACACATTTGACACAATCGTGCCAAATTAATTGCAGACACATATTTATTTGAGCTATTAATACTCAAACAAATATGTATTTGCAATTCAACGAAGTAAACTCAAGCCTCGATAGAACCCTGATGTTTGGGTGGATGCTTAAGAACTTCTATCAATGTCTAAGGAGGGTTGGAGGACCTACGTATCTAAAAGTCTATTTTCAAATGCAGCAATTATAAAAAAGCAAAAATTATAAAAAATTATAAAATATAAATAAATAAACAAATAAATATGCAGATATAAAATATAAAAAATATAAAAAATTCTAATATAAAATATAAAAATTATTAAAAAATTAATAAAAAATAAATAAATATGCATAATATTTTTTATAAAAAATAAATATTTAAAAAAAAGTTATAAAAAAAATTAATAAATATGCATAATAGGCAAAATTATAAAAAAAGCATTTTCTAATCTTTGATTATAAACAAAGAGAAAAATTCTCCGGAGGTTTACCTTCGGATTGAAGATCAACAAAGTCAACTGATGCACGGCTTTGAGTCTGTATAGTGCTAACTCACTTGCCTGTTTATAAAGGATCTATTTTTCTCTAAAATTCAACCACATATTGATCCAAAGGAGGGCGATCCAAATTATGTCCTCGCATTATCAGGATTGCTCAGGGAAAAGTACCCGTTTCAAGATGAAATAACTCAGGCTTCATTGCGTGCCCAAGTAGACCATTGTTACAGTGGTGCTCGAGCGTTGGAAATAAACCACGAGGATTCTTTATGCATGTATTTTATAAGTTTATGATGAAAAATTCGGAATCTTTGGGGGATAAAATAAATAAATATAAGGGCAAAATCCTTTGTTATTAGCATGATGAAAGGGAAGTTTATTACATGAGGAAAGAGTTGCTGATAAAGATTTCCAATCATCACGTGGATAGCTCTTGAGAAACAGTCGTTATGTAATTTAGCTGTATTCAAATACGCATTTCAATAAATATAGAGATTTTCCTTCATTATTATGAAAATCCACGGGGCATTGGAAAATGGGTAGAAACCAGTCAATAAAGAACTGAAAATTAAGTGAATTTTGCCTAAATGGTCGGCACTATTTTTTACATAAAGGGAGAAGGGAAACTTTTACAACGGCAGAATTGGTTAAAAACAAAATAATGGAGTAAACGATTTAAAGCTTTCGAGAGGATTGTTGTCACCATCTAGCTTACGAAGAGGAAAATGAAACCAAACCGAAACTGCAAGAAAGAATGTGATGAAAACAAGAGAAAATGACTTCTGTAATTAGGAGGATTTATTGACTGATTCTTCAAGTATTTTTGCTCCATAGTCATAGTTATGTGAGAATGCATAAATGAGTATAAATTTAACTATCAACCATTAGTTTACTCGACAAATGTTATTTTTACGAATATGCTCTTCTCATAAAAGAATAGAAAATGTTAGATTACTCGTCATTAAAATAGTTCCACCCGAAATAAAAAGCGTCGAGTTTAATTTCTTATTTTGGGGTGTTTAATTTCTTTCTATGCCTAAATTGTGGTTTAGTATTGGTATTTAAAATAATAATCCAAAGGAAACAATTTAATTACATATAATGGATATCCAAACACAAAACAATTTAGTTCAATAGGCATCCTACAATCCCTTAAAGGTGAACAAAGTTTAGGAATTTTAGTACGCCCAGGAAAACTAAAAGCAATAAAGGGGAATTTAACAAACAAGTAAGATTAATTAGCAAGAGTTGGGTAAAGGAATGTCATCAATCCTTTTCACTAGAAACAGTCTGCTAAATTGTTTTGATTCCATTGATAGCATCGAGTAAACTGAAGTAAAAAATATTCATTGTCGAGATATATTATCTGTAAAAAGACATTGATTATTTAGTATTGTTTTCCATCCCTTAGTTTTCCCGAGAATCATTTTCCACCTACACTGATTTCTTTCATAAAAAAATTTTTATTCTTGGGTTTCGTCAGTGTGATGTGTAAAAAGAGACATGGGTCATAAATGGCTCCTACATTTCCGTTTGATGTGAAAAAGGAATTTTCAGGGATATTTCCGAAACTGCACAAGAAAGAAGGAAAGAGAAGCCTGAAGAAAGAAAGAAACAGAAAGATTTAACAGCTTTATTTAATTTTCAAAATGATCCAACTACTGCCTTTTACGCTTGGTTTTCTTTCATGCGATGCGTAGATGTCAGAGGGTAAACATTTACTTTATGGGAAATAACAAATGTTTTAATGTCAGACTAAATTATTTGCTTTGAAGTAAAATAAAGGGGATTAAAGCAAACTAGTAGAAGATTACCGTAGATAAGAAATTTATCTTGTTAGTTCAGTCTGGGTATTTCTTCATTTGAAGAAACTGAGATTACGATATGAAATTAGTGTCAACAGTTATGTAAGTTTTGCGTGGGAGGAAGCTTACACAGACGGGAAATTTATTTATACGGAAAAATCCGGGAGAATATAGCAATTGTTCATAAGAATTCGACTCAAGTGAAGCAAAATCTGGATTCTTTTTTAAGACAAATTTAGTAATACGGGACATTAAAAAGATGTTTGTATAATATTTTAACTGGAACAGGGGGGAGGGCAGACTTTTCCAGGGTACGGGCTACTTCTAATTTTTTCAAGGTGTTGCGGTCCACTCAGAGGCGTAAGGTGTGGTGAGCTTAACAAAAAAGGTCTACAATATTTATTATAACTTAATAATAAATACGGAATATGTACTTAACCTACATAACTACAATAAAAAAATCTCGGTGTTTATGGCGTCAGTGTTCTACAAATATGTTTCTTTTAGTATGTGCGCCTTAGGTCTTAGTAAAGGCGGTCACCCCAAAATGTCTTGGTGGTCCACCGGTCGATCGCGATCGACTTAAATAGCCCACCCCTGAACTAGAACGAAAGTAATTTTATGGATATTTATTATAACTTAATAATAAATACGGAATATGTACTTACCTACATAACTACAATAAAAAAAACTCGGTGTTTATAGCGTCGGTGTTCTACAAATACGTTTCTTTTAGTATGCGCGTCTTAGGTCTTAGTAAAGGCGGTCACCCCAAAATGTCTGGGTGGTCCACCGGTCGATCGCGATCGACTTAATGCCCACCCCTGAACTAGAACGAAAGTAAGTTTATGGAGATATGTAATGTATGTGAGATAAAAATATGTAATGTATGTGAGATAAAAATGACATATTATTGAATTAAGTGTTATTTGCGAATTCAAAATGTTCCAAGGTTTTGTTACTTTAGGGTAGGGATTACCAACGGGGTCCAGGTGGACCCCTTGAGGGTCGAAAGAAGTCTAAAAAGGGTCTATAGTATTCCAGGGGGTCTATTGGGGGTCGGTGATAAATTTTTCTGTTTTAAAATTTAATTAAATTTTTTAGGAATGAATTATTAGATAATAATATCTGTTTTAATATGAATAAAT
Source organism: Dolomedes plantarius (assembly GCA_907164885.2). Classification (NCBI taxonomy): domain Eukaryota; kingdom Metazoa; phylum Arthropoda; class Arachnida; order Araneae; family Dolomedidae; genus Dolomedes; species Dolomedes plantarius. The sequence continues at coordinate 38,481,261 of OU015498.1, forward strand.
ATAGATCTGCATAAGGTGGAGTGATCCACCCATCCGAAGTCGAATGTCATGACGCTTTTGTATATGTGTTGAATGAAATTATATTATAATTACATACAAGTCAGTAAAATTGTTTGGTAAAATTTATATTCGTTATGTTAGTTATTGGGACTATACGACGATAAGCAATTTCAGGCCAAATATTAAAAAAAATTGTATCAATGCATCAAGCAAAAGCACCACATTAATTGAAATCGAACTTTTTTGCAAATTGCAATCTTGGTTTCTGAAATCTTGTTTGTATTTGTGAAAATAAAAATTAAAATATTAGAAAAATATTAAAACATAAACCTAATGAACCACTTTTTCTAATTTTTTGTTCAAATTCTTAGTCAAATTGTTATCTTTAAGTGTTTTATGTGCAATTATTAGTATTATAATTATGTTGTATGCTGAATATTATAGAGGAAAATCTGAGGGGGGTCGATGAAGAAAATAATTCTTTTAAAAGTCTCGATGTAGGAAAAAGGTTGGGAACCCCTGATTTAGACGATATTGGTCTTGCATATGGCAATGAGATATATCAAATTTTGTTTTTAAAATGCATGTTTGTTTTGGAGTTATTTGTATAATATGCATACCAGTATTTAAAAAAAACTCTCAAAGTCACAAAAAAGCTTCAAACTATGGTTTTACATCTCAGATTTTTTTTAATCCTTTTTGCTCAAATTATAGTTAATACCATTGTTATTTCAATTCGCCTTTCTTTAGTAGTACCTAGTAGTACCTCTATCAGATAGCTCTTGTGTATTCTTAAGCTTAAAAAATTTCACAGTAGTTGATTTAAAGAAACAGAAACTTTTTCATTTTATTTCTGTTACCAAATATTCTGCTACATGCTAGAAGTTATTTTAGAAGGATTTTTAAAATTAATTAATTATATTTTTTTTCTATCTGAAAGCTATCAATCTCTTCCTTTTAAGTTGTCGTGAATCATTAAAATTAAAATCTAGTTATATGTGTTTCATAACTGTATGAAGTTTCATGAGGATTCATACTTGAAAGCTAAAAAAAAATTAAATAGATATGCAAAATTGGCATCAATAGGATAAATATAATCTATATATATAAACAGTTTCGTGACTGACTGACTGACAGATAACGCACAGACCAAACTGCTGAACCTAAAGGGCTGAAATTTTGAACCCTTGCTTTAGGGGATCTTTTTACTTTAAAGAATTTTTCCTATATTAAATGTTAGTCAATATCATCCATCATATATTTGTTTATGAATCCTTTTTCTGAGCGTAATCAATTAATTGATTGAAAATCTTAGGAAAAGTGCCTTGTGGCATTTTAGATTGGATCATATAATTCTTTTAATTCTACTGCATTCTGACATATCTCTTATCTGCGACAAGTCCTTTATCAATGACAGCCATCTTGATCTTCGATGAAAGATGTCCTGTGCCAATTACCAAACGACAAGTCTTACAAACGAAAAAGAAAAGAAATCCGAAGCCTTTTCCCTAACAAATGTAGCAATATGTAGTACTTGTAAAAATCTTTGTGAAATCCCTTAGCTAGAATTTCTTTAAGCCTGCGCAGGAAGAATTAATTGCATGAAAGATAAAATTATGCTTTATCTAAAATCAAACGTATCCCTAGTGATTTATCCTAAAAATTAGATATAGCCTTGACTGTCAGAAACCAGACTGAAATGGAGTTAGAAAGATACAAGATTGGCCATTAATGCTATGGTAAATACGACAATGGCGTTTTAAACGAACATCAAAATCTATATATTTAAGTTGCTAAGCCGACTTTTTGGGCAGTCCGTGAGAGAAAACTACTGCATCAATTTACTTCATTTTGGTCTTAAACGAAAGATTGTAATCTGTAAATTTGTCAAATTTGGTTTTTGTAAACGTAATTTCCATTAATTATTGTAATTTAGAATTAAAAATTGATTTCTGCGCATGCTCAGTGGTATGTTTAAATCTGTCTTTAGAAACTCACTGTTTCTGTGCATGCTCGGTGACATGTTTTAATGATAGTCTCTCTAGATCTCCCTCTGCCATTTTTATTTTATGATAATTATGTTTGTGAAATATAAGATTAAACCTCATGGAAATTGTTTATCTCGTGCTGTTTAATTAACGATAATTTACAGTTAAAAAAATGCTTTCCGCGCATACTCAGTGACATTTTTAAACCTGGCTTTAAATTCTCACTAAGCACGAGGCCGCTTAAATACATTAATTTGTTTCTGCGAATTATGATTTTTAACATTTGGCAATGATGTGTTGAGTATAATTTGTGTATTAGTACATTTATTTACTATCTAGCCGTCATGTTTTGACGGGTATGAACTAGTGACATTTTGAGTGATGCCTTTTAATTAGCTTACTTTTTGCGTAAACATAAATTCTTTCGGCATTCTTTTAGATGATTACACCCCTGGTAATTATTCTAAATCTGAAGAATTCTTTTCGTAGCTAAGGAGATTATTCTAGCTAGAGCTTAATTTTATTCATGTAATCATCGACGAAGAAATGATTCACAATTGCTTGTTGCCATACGTGGAAATAGACTAAAAATAGGAAGAGAACTAAAAGTAAATTGCAATATTGGTGATTTACAAAGTGAACATTTCTAATTCTTGAATAAATGACCCATTGCGAAACCATGTCAGAGAGAAAAAAAAATAAACAGGAGTCAGAGCTTAGCTGGAGAATAACCCAGATCATCTTGGGGGAAAACATTTACGTGACAAAAATGAAAAAAATATTGTAGCAGGAGATTAAGTACAGTCAGTAAGTTTTTCTATAAAGCATTTATGAACACCCAAGAAAAATTTTTGTATTGCAATTATAAAAATTTCATTGGTTCTCAAACATTGTTCAGCTGAAACCTCCTCGTGGCAACAGTGTTAAACACAGTGTCGCTGTCTAGTGACAAAGATTTAAATTGCATTCTATTTGTAAACAGTTTTATATCGTTAGCTGAATTTACAAACAGCCTTCTTTTTTATTTTCACAAGGACACCATCTTCAGTTGAACCATTTTCCTGCTCTTCCCTTAATAAGGATGTGCTAAGAAAATTTAAATTGATTACTATATTACTGTAATTTTATTGCTTATATTTTTTTATGAAGTATTTAATTGGCTACTTTTATACTGACAAGGTTATAAACTCATGATTGATACCTGTATCCTTGACTATGACAAAAATTTAAAAGAATTGCTTCGATTCGCTCTCTCATAGATTTCGGTGTGAAATTAACACAATATTCCTCCTATGAGACAGCAATGTTGTATAGAGTTAGTTTCTAAACACGTATGACGTTAGTCTAACATACTAAATGTCATTTGTTTGACAGCACATCTCAGGGAATTCCCCACGCAATGATTTTTGGAGCCTTTTGATTAATGATAATTTAGTTGCATATTAAAACCTGTCATTTAAATCGATGCTACTAATCATTACCGCCCTTTACACGTACGCTCTTTCCCACCGGAAACCACGATCCCGCGCGATTGAGTGCACGTGTGAAGATGTCGGAGAGGAAGGGAAAGCTGCTTTTGAGCGTACTGCAAGTTTTCCCGCGCGCAATCCCGTACGCTCCAAGCACTCGCGAAAGAACGTACGTGTAAAGGGCGCAATAATTCCGGTTAACGTGCACTGGGAAGGAACCTTTTAAAGCGAAGCAACCTTTTAAAGTTGATCTACTATGAAAATAGTTAGCATTCGATTACATTAATGCGGGAATTCGTTGAGAAAGTTTGCATTGTTGTATCTAGACAGTCCTCGAAACGGGAAATGTTATTATTAATTTTGATAATTAATAATAACATAATAATAATTAATATTAATTAATTATTATTATTACTACTATTATTAATTATAATAATTAATAATAGTATTAATTTCATCCACTGTCACAATTGAGTTCATTTTGTGTTTTTTTTTCGTCAAGTAATGAATTGAAATTACTTAAAAATTGGTCATCTCAGATATTATTCATCCACATTATCTAAACCAGGGATTCCCAACCTTTTTCCTACTCAACCCCTTTTAAAAGAATGGTTTTCTTCATCGACCTCCTCACATTTTTCTCTATAATAAACAGCATACAACATAATTACTTTACTGTATTAGCTTTATACATTTGGCCATAAATTCGGTTCTAATTGTAGTATCGACTTCATTTTTTAAAAAAAGATTCCTTACATTCCGTTCTTTAAAATTAAATCACAATAAAAAAATTACTCTTTTGAAGGTTTTAAAGTGATCTCCCTCCTTAAGGTCCAGTGGATTTCCCCAGTTCTGCTTTATGTTGGTACACCAGTAAAAGCCGACGGCGGCATTCGACACATATACAAAAGCGTCATGACATTCGACTTTAGATGCGTGGATCACTCCGCCCCGTGCAAATCTGTATGTATACATATTAAAACGGATTATCTAATAACTACATTAACTAATTATTATCTAATAACTACATTCCTAAAATATTAAATTTTAAAACAGAAAAATTTATCATCGATCCCCAATAGACCCCTGGAATACTATAGACCCTATTTAAACTTCCATTGATCCCCAAGGGGTCCACCTGCACCCCGTTGAGAATCTCTGGTCTAAACCAATGATTCTCAACCACTGTGCCACGGCACTTTAGTGTGCCGCTACTGAGAATTATCTTGCATGCCATTTTTACAAGATATATTATAGGTACATCAATCAATTATCAAAGTAAAATTCTTTTAAATTTATTCAATTGTTAGAGTGCCATCAAATTTTAAAATTATTAAAAGTGTACCGTGACGAAAAAAAAGGTTGAGAATCACTGGTTTAAACCATAGGGTTTTTCCAAACTTTTCCTGCGATGGACCACTTCATATATCCTGAAATTTTAACGGAACACTTTGTTTACTTTGTAGGATATGTAATAACACATTATCAATAAAATTTCTAAAAATAAAAAAAACATTAATTATTTATTTGGTATATTTAGTAATTATTTAAATTTTTATTTTGTAACAGTTTTAATTTTAAAACATAACACATAAAGTACAATTGAGTTCTTAATGACTTCGATGATGTTCGGACCTTGAATTGCAAATCTTCTTGATATCAGACAGATCACAACTCTGCCAAACATGACCACGATTAATTAAAATATCCACATGCATGAATACTTAATTTTTTAGACATTTCAGAGAATTAATCCTTCAATTACGCTTGAATCTCTTGTAACCGTTACAGGATATAAAACAATTCCAGGTTTTCGCGGAACACCTATTAACTTTCCATGGAACACCAGCGTTCCGTGGAACACAGTTTGGGAAACCCTGGTTTAGACTTTTCATTACATATATTGTTGGTTCATGGAGACGAAATCAATATTTGTATCTAGCGGGGGTTCCATTTCTTGGAGGGGGGACGGTGACTGAAAAATAACAGGGAACACTGCAATTACTTTTTCTTTCTATCAATTTCTCAGTTCACGGGAGGAATAGGACTTGTCCTCGTGGTGGTAATAATGTTCTAACTATGTGACTTTCTTTAGTTCAATTTGATTTCTTTCTGCGGAACACCCATTAACTTCCCATGGAGACAACACTTGTAGAAATGAAAGCAGTAGGAGCCATATTAGATACCCTGGCAGTCCAAAATTGGTTAAGAAATCAATCTGATGCCATTAACATTAACGTCGTTCGACTGGCATAATCAAACCAATAATGCCAATCAAGTACGCCAGTATTTGCTTGTAGTGCCAACCGTCTTTGTAAACGAAAATCTTATTGCCTTAACAGCAAATCGTTCTAATGGAAGTTGACAAGAAGGAAGGGGATTTTGGTTTGGTTTGAAGTGCTAAGGTTACCTTTTGTTACACGAGGGGCTAATTAGACCGAGACCTAAAGTTCAAAAACCGATCCCGAAAGTCTGCAAACATCCGTGCCGGCAGTAGGACTCGAACCCACAGGATCTGAACCAAATGCCAGTGCCCTAGCCGTTCGTCCATCACCGGCTAAGGAAGGGGATTTTGAACTTGTTGTTATGTGATCACTTCAGGGATTTAAAACTTTCTCTTTTCATATTAATGTAGATGGAATTACAGAAATTTGCATCAAATATCATTCAGGCCGTAACTAAGGTTGAACATAATTACGCCCGTTATAAATGTTAAAATTAATGGCGTTACTTTGGTACTAGAAAGAAAAATATATCTCGAGGTATGAAAATTTATTATTATCCAATGATTCCCTTCGCAGTTGGTTCCCCAGAGAGCGATAAAGATTTGAATGGAAGTATTCTATTACCTGATTTGGGTTTATTCCCCCAAACTTTTCCCGAAAGGAAAATTATACAAGATCTCAACTAGAGATGGCGTCGAACTGCACGCCAGTAAGCGAGAAAAGGAATTTATTTTTCCCTCTTTTCTGGATATCCTCTAGGGAACCGAAATTCCTGTTCATACTTAAGAAAATAATCGAGAAAGGCTAGAAAATTATTGTAAATTACACAGAGTTATTTCGCAGTGCAAAGATCGTATTGAACACGATCGTATTGATCGTATTGATCGTATAGTCCTTGAGAACAGAGACTACAATGAGAGACAATTTAACGTTTTCATTTATTATATTCCATATTTAATGGCAGCTACGTATTTACTGACACGACTGTTTACGTTAAAAACAAAGGCATTAATATTAGAACATACATGCTTAAATTAAGTTTTAAATTAATTTAACCTCTAGCTTGAGGGGCCCTTTTTCCCCAATTCCCGAATAGGAAATTTCTTACATCCTTTGTAAGAACGGCCCTTATATATATATATATATATATATATATATATATATATACATACAGAGGAATCTTGATCTATCGTTTTTCAAGGGACCGACTGAATTGAATGATAAATGCAGGAAAATGACAGATGCGGAAACATAACAAAGCAATATGATCGTCGGGACTGGGTGAAATAAACGACACACACGGGAAAACGATGATTCAGAGAACGCTAGATAGAGATTCCACTGTATATATATATATATATATATATATATATATACAGTCGAACCTCCATAAATCGAAGTAGCAAATTGCGAGAAAAAAATTCGATATATAGAAATTTCGATATATAGAATTGAGCTTAGCTTATCATAATTCTCCTAAAAAAAATTAAAGCTAATTTTCGTATGCGAAACTCCATTTCTAATTTATATGCGAATCCCATTAAATGAAAGTTAATAACTAAAAAATTAATTAATATGAAAGATTTATTGATTACTACATATCTTTAAAAAAAACAATAATGCAGACAGTGGTTACAATGATCACAATTACATTCTTTAATAAAACCTACGAATATCTTGCTGAACAGTTATTTTTGCTGAAAGTTCAAAGAAATGTTCGTATTTATTCAGTCCACGAAAAACTTCATCAGGGACAATTTCCGCGAATTGAAGTCCACGATGTATTGTTTCAAATGCCAAAAATTGTGCGATTTTATTCTAAAGTGGAATAAAATCTCTCAATTTGTCTTGAAAAAAATTTCGATGTATAGAGATTTTTTCGATATATAGAAACAATTTTTCTATGTAATGAACATGGAGATTTGCTAAGAGTTCGATATATAGAAAATTTCGATATAGGAAAGTTCGATATATGGAGGTTCGTGTGTATATATATATATATATATATATATATATATATATATATATATATATATATATATATATATATATATATATATATATATATAATATATATATATATATAATATATATATATATATATATATATATATATATAATATATATATATATATATATATATATATATATAATATATATATATATATATATATATATATATATATATATATATATATATATATATATATATTATATATATATATATATATATATATATATATATATATATATATATATATATATATATATATATATATATATATATATATATATATAATCATTCTTGAGTCCGTACTCTTGAGATATATACTATCCCACCCAGTAAGGAAAAGGTTATGGCAACAATCAACATATTTCTGATAAATAAAAGTATAATACTTTAGAGCGTATTACTGGCAAAAAATATGGAGTGGAGACTTGATGCAGTTAGACATAAAGTCTTACATTTGAATGATTAGGTACCTTATTTAGAATTCGAAAGTGGAAAACGACCGTCTATATTAGGAGCTGCTGCGCAATACTAAATAACATTCTGAGGAAAGTGAATTGATGTACCCTCCCCAGAACGCCGGGTTAGATTAACTGATATTGCTTTTCGCCATGAAATGGGAAGATCTGGGTAAGATCCCAGGCATTCGCAGAAATACATTACAATTTGCGACACTGGTTAGTAACGTGGTGTGTGCAGTGAAAAATAGGTTGCCATTCCCCCTAAAAAAAAAATTGAATAAATAAATAAGTAAATAAAATATATGTAGGCCGGAGTAACGCCGAGAGCATAGTAAAATAAACCTAAAGAACACAAGATTCGTATAATAACAGTAAATTTACTAAAAGTCAATGGATAATAAAAAGATCATAAAAAATTTAAGGTAGTCTCTTTTAAAGAAACTATCGCGGCTTATTGACGCTGGACTATTTATCGTTGCTTACCTCTTTTGTTTGTATACATGTATGTATGTGTTATGTATATATATATATACATAACACATACATATATATATATATATATATATATATATATATATATATATGTTGGCTCTCTGTTTAACGACTCTCTACTTAACGACGATCTCTATTTAAAGACGATATTTCCCAGTCCCGGCCCCTCCGACGTTATGGGAAATGTTACTTTTTCACAAATTCTGTTTAAGGACGATGTTTCACGGTCCTTTGAAAGTCGTTAAACAGAGAGCCAACTATATATATATATACAGACGATGTATATTGTATTCACAAAACTAAATTACATAAAATTCTTGTGTTTTAAATGTTCTATTTGATATCCCTTATTCTGAACTATCTTTCGACATCGCAATTTCCAAGATAATAATGCCTTTTGAAGTGTCAGAAGAGGTATTCTATCCCATTCCTCCTGAACAGCTTTCCAGAGTCCTGTAAGGGTTTTGGGACGACGTTTGGATAATGCAGATTTTAAAAGTCCGAAAGCACAAAAATCCATAGGTGATACATCGGGAGATTTAGTAGGGATATCAGTGAAGGGTATAGACTTGATACCAGTTTTTTGTTCCATTTCTTTTAGGAATTTACAGTGGATTTTGATGTGTGACTGCTAGCTTTGTCCTGATGGAGTCTCACAGATTGATGGCACTGTGCGTTTTTTCGCTTTCTTAAGATTTAAATCAACGTTTATCATTTTGTTTACAGTGGACACCGAGCATTTTAATGATTTTGTAACTGTCCTTTGACTAGGGGATTTTCTTTTAACATTAAACAACGTACCTTTGCAATAGTCGAAGATGTCCGTTTTTTCCTTGGATACTTGTTTGGAATTTTTGTCCCACTTGACGCTCCAATTTGACGTTTTTTCCTTTCTTGTTGACGATATTACCTATCGACGCTTTAGATATCACAAAACCATGACTCTCACATCGTTTTTGGATAACGGAGTATGCATATTTCTCTTCGGAAAGAGCATAAATATAGCCTTCGAACCACTGCTTTGTTAAAAACGCCATTTTGAATAAAAACAAAACTTTCATGCCACAGACGATAATTTTGACTTTTAAAAACATAGTACAATTGCAATTATTTATTTTGCAGCAAACGATTTTTTATTACCGCTTACCAAAATCGTCTAAAAAATGTGCGAACAGCCTCTGTGTATATACACTGCTGGCCACTGTAAATGCAACACCCTGAAGGAAACATGCAAATAACATGAAATTTACAACATGCATTAGCGGAGGTGAGATATGCAAATGATTAGAATTTCAGCGCAGACGCACATCACGCGCGCGTGTGGCGCCACTTCAAAGCGCTATTTAAGGCTTGGAGATTTCGACGATTTCAAGTTCGGCAATTGTGTTTTTCTTGTGGTTTTATAAAAAAAAACGATCAATTATGCCTCGTCGAAAACAGCGATCATCTTTTGATCAAGTATCCGAGTTCGACAGAGGAAGGATAGTGGCCTACCGAGATTGTGGATTATCTTTCAGGGAAATCGGTAGTCGTGTTGGACGAAACCAAACAACTGTAATGCGGATATGTGATCGTTGGATGCAGGAGGGTACGACGGACCGGCGTGTTCGATCGCATCCACCTCAGCGCACCACTTCACGTGATGACAGGCAAATTGTGCGCATGGCAGTGACGGATCGCTCAGTCACATCACGAACCATAGCACAGGACATGCAGTCTGTAACGCATCATCCAGTGTCTGCGCGTACCATACGACGCCGTTTACATCACAGTGGTCTGTCCGAAGACGTCCATTGCTTTATCTACCCTTGACGCAGAACCACAGACGTCTCTGCCGCCAATGGTGCGATGGCAGAAGGATGTGGAAGGCAGAATGGAATGAAATTGTCATTACTGACGAGTCACGCTTCTGTCTGCAACACCACGATGGTCGCATTCGAGTCTGGAGACACCGTGAAGAGAGGATGTTGAACAGCTGCGTTATGCACCGCCACACTGGTCCTGCACCGGGTATTATGGTATGGAGCGGTATTGGATATCACTCTCGCACACCTCTAGTACGCATTGCCGGTACTTCAAACAGCCAACGCTACATCTCCGAGGTGTTGGAGCCAGTTGTCCTTCCTTACCTTCAGGGCTTGCCCACAGCCATATTTCAACAGGATAATGCGCGACCACACGTGGCACGCATTGTCCAACGGTTCTTCGTCAATCGCCAGATTGAATTGCTTCCCTGGCCGCCTCGCTCTCCGGATCTTTCGCCGATAGAAAACATGAGGTCCATGGTTGCTCTACGATTGACCCAGATTCCATCCCCAGCTGCCACAGCAGATCAACTTTGGCAACGTGTGGAAGCTGCTTGGTCTGCTGTACCCCAAGAACTCATCCAAAGTCTCTTTGAATCAATGCCGAGGCGTGTGGCAGCGGTGATCTCCAACAATGGCGGCTACTCTGGCTACTGATTTTGGCAGGAACCACACTTCACAGAAGTCTATAAATTTAATCATTTGATACTTGGTCAACATGTTATCTACAAAATAAATTTTGTTGTGATATCTTTTGACTTTCTTGGTGTTGCAATTTGGGTGGCCAGCAGTGTATATATATATATATATATATATATATATGTGTGTGTGTGTGTGTGTGTGTGTGCGCATTTTGGTACTCTTCTGTTTAACTGTTTATAGCTTGTCCAAGCTATACATACTGGGTTTGTGAAAATTATAACTCGCGAGGTACGGACGGACGGTTTTAGCGGACTGAAATTTTCCTTTTCGGAGGACCGTTATGGAGGAACGTAATCCTACGTTAAAAAATCTTCACGACACAAATGATATATGATGAAAAGTCCAAACACCATTTCAGATAGCTGGATAAGTATTTCACAGCGTAATGATACGGAAATTTATTTTTATTATCTCCTCTACATCCGAAATTTCATTAGTTGCAATTGTTATCACTTTGACAGGTGTGCGTTTTTGTCCTTTTGAAGTTCCTGAAAATTTCAAGTAAAATTAGAAATGTAGCAATACCTGAGGAAGGAAAAAGTAAACAAGTAATAATAACAATGCGTTGTTAGCAGAGGTCCTATTGTTAAATCTTTGACAAATTTGTGTTCCTGTTCTTTTTCAAGTTCCCGAAAATTTCAAAGAAAACGAGTGGATGTAGGGAATAAGTCCTTGGCGACGTTTAAAAGAAGAAGCAAAAAATAATGGATTAAATCAACAACACGTTGGCGCATAATTAAAATCCCAAACCGAGATTTGTTTGCAACCTTTCTTTTGCTTCTACGCAAAGGAACTCGAAAATTACATAAGGCTTTTCTAAGTGTTTCGCCCCCTCTGGAATTTGAAGAAATATAAACAAAAAAGCTAATTACAATTAACATATTTTATTCCTATGAGTTTAGATGTTTGTATTACGTTTAACATTACAAGAAAAAATATAACTAATCTGCTGAAACATTATTTTAACATGTATTTTAACATATTATTCTGCATCAGTAGTTTTTTATACTAATGTTATGAGTATTCGCATGAAAAGTGATTATTTAAAAAAAATAATAGTATATTTATCACTAATGCATTTTTAAGGCTACAATAAGAAGCATGAAAGGAAAACAGTTGTTTCTGTATTTCGCAGGAAAACGAACTAATGTTTAAACAAGAAAATCTTTGTTCTCATTTTGCTTAAAAATGGGATTTAAATGAAGTATTCATAAAAATCATTTTTGCTTTGTAATTAAAGAATTGATTAAACTGCCATCTTTTTTAATTTAACATCACTCTAAAATAAATTTTAAATTACAAAAGCTATCAACTATCTTTGAATAAAAATACAAAGAAAGTGTACCAGTTTAATTGAAATTTCATGTTCTATGCACGCCTTTCATTTACGGCATCTGTAGGATAATTATCCTTGGAATCGAAGTTTCCCTTCATCTCACCTGCCCAGGACAAAGATGGCTGCCTACTTGACCTTGCGGTGAGAACAAGCTTCTACTAAATCGCGGTAAAGTGACATCAGCACCTGACCCTCCAAAGCGAGTTTATAAAACCCGCCGGGGTCAAGTTAAGGGTCAAGGGGTGACCGTTCCTTATCAACGGTAGAGAATGGGGGGTGATTTATTTATGGCCAAATTTTGTTTTCTGATAGCTGCCGACCCGAAAGCTTAAATGAACGTCAGTGTTTTATGATGCTACTAGGGACACAGCAGGTAAGCAGTATTTTGTGTCGATTAGCATAGAACCGTGAAAAAGGGTTTCACTCAGGTAATGAGGTTTGCATCCTCACGTGTCTAGCAATTGCCAGGGCTCCTTAAAGTCCTAGAAACGGCCTTGGTAAAAAAAAAAAAGAAAAAAAGCTTTTTTACGGGTCAAACGTGCGAAATACGCTTGAATGGTCGTTAAGGGATTATGGTGATTTTTGCACTTTTGTAAAAGTAACAGTGTTATGGCGTATTTGGGAAGTTCTTGGCATTTGAACCGCGTTTGTATTCCAATAACAGGATACTTGAGACTCTCTGCATGTGGTAGCGATGGAAGAATCACGAACTAACAGGAGTAACGTTATTTAATTTAGCGCCTGAACGTCTGCGCGTTTCCATGCATTCGTGATTGGAAAATTTCCTCTCAGAACTTCTCCTTTCACATCTTAGCATGTGCGTATTTTTGAATTATGTTTTGTCATCTTAAAATAAATTTATTTTTTTAAACAAAGAACACGCAATTTTTTATGTTTTTTAACTAAGCAATTGACTTTTTACAGGACTTAATTAAAAACAAATGAGAAAGAATTTTGAAAATCGAGCACACTGCATTGAAACCTCCAATGATTCATGGTATTTTTTACCATGTTTTTATTAACTCGCTATCTTGTTTGTTTGTTTGTTTGTGTGTGTGTATTTGTTTGTCCGGTACAAATCTTGCAATCGATTTTTAACTAACTTCCCGATTAGCTAGACATTTGGAACTTTTAGAATAGCTCAGAACACGATGACAATGCATTATTTTAATACTTTTAGCCATCTTTAAGCAGATTTGAATCCTTTTTCAGTTAATTTTGTTTTGTAGACTGGTGCAGCTATCTATCGGTCGGGACGGGAAAAAAAAGTTAAACGCAAGTTAACTTCCAATTAACTTCATTTTCTTTCAAGTTCATGGGATAATTCATAAAAAAAAATTAAAAAGGTATTTATTAATACATAGAATTGTCAAGTTTATATGATTCAACAGAAAATTTAAAAACATGGTATATAAAAAGTTCTTTTTATCTTGTAATTATTTTTAATTCTGATACGCTTAATCGAACTGGCTGTTCCCTTAGGTTACTTTAGTGGCTTCTAACAGAAACGCTGTACGACGATTTGTGGTTCTTTTAATGCTAATACCAATTTTACAAGATTCTTATACACCTTTAGATAATCTATATATATAAAACGCGTAGGTATGCGGCACAAAAATCGACAATATTTCTACGCTCCGAATGGCAACGACTACAACTACCTGATGTAAACATTAGCGGCCATCCTCAATTTTCAACATGGATTTATGCACTGAAATCAGGAATACTCGAAAGCTTCACGATGAAGTGAAAATTGGGAACAGTCTCAAGAAAGAAAGCGAAGAAGAAATAATTCATTAAGAGAGAGCATAAATGATCGCGGGGTTAGGCTTAAACGTCGCCGGCATAGCAACCGACAGCCAGTAATAGTTAATTTCTACACCTTTTTCTGGGATTGCTGAATTTTTACTCCATTCTATAAGCGAGGAAAATTTCCCAATAATTTATTATTTGATATGATTTAGTGTAGATATCTGAATTATGAACAATAGTACATACAGAGATTGATTTAATCCACACTATATTTTAGTACTTGCTGAATTTTTACTTCATTTTTTAAGGCGACAATGGACCATGAAAATTTTTTTTATTTATCAACCAATTGCTATGAAATTTCGTATAATTATACAGTGTTGTTTAGAGATGAAAATTCTAAATTAAAAAATAAATCGGAATGTAATTAATGAAGATATTAATTAAAATCAGTTTGTTAATTACTCTATTTAAAAATGCTCCATGCGCTTCAATTTTTGTCTCAGATATCTAATTTTCTCTCTTAAGCTAGCTTTATATACTAGTTATAATAAAAGTTACTAGCAATATTTGATTTACAGTCATATTTATAAATACTAGAAAAAAAATCGATAAAAATAGGCCATTTTATGCAAAATTTTGTAAAAAAATTTTTTGGGATTGTAAAAATTTTAAGTTGTTTTAAAATAGTATAATGAATTTATTAGTAAGTTTTATTCTAACATATATAAATAATCCTTTTATGAAATTTTATGAAAATTGAAGAAAAATTATGACGCATGGAACATTTTGAACTTTCCGAAACGACATGAAAACTTGTTTTGAGAAAATAGCATTTAAAGTTTTAATTTGACTAACATTTCCATTGTTTACGTTTGAAAAAAATACTTATAACTCGGTGAATAATGATCGGATCAAAATACTTTTTTAAAATTTAAAGCAGATGAGTTACAGAATCATTTTCTGAAAGAAAAAAAAATTCGTTTTGGGGACTTTTTTTTATCAATCTGAAGGTCCATAGTCGCCTTAAGTGAAAAAATTTTTCCCCAACAATTTATTATTTAATGTAATGATAAAGTGTAGATATCTTAATTTTGAAAAATTGTACATACAGAGAGATATGTAATTCTTAAAATCATTGGTGTTGGGTTTCTCAGTCTTATCTTTAACTCTGTTCTGAAGTGATGGAAAATCATATTTTTTAATCACTATGTTTTAGAATCAGCCTTATTGAGAAAACCCCTTAACAATGTATATTTATGATGACAGGTAATGAATAACATATATAACATTCCTTACATTTGTTACTTTCAGTTGATTTGTTTTACAAAGAAAATATAAAACTAAAAGTGACCATGCTGGTTGCGCAGCAGCTACTAGTATATAAGTATTGTCCTAAGAATCAGAACAAATACTAATTTTGTAGTGCATGTATCAGATGTAACAGTTAATTCTAAAACTTCTAAATTTAAGTTTTCTCTAAACTACAAACTGTAAAATCGACATGTGTACCCTAAGACATATTTCTGGAAGCATTTGCATTTATATACTTATACAGAATAAAAATTACAAAATACTAAACGGGCTTGATAAATTTGTAATTGAGCTTTCAATAATGAATTGTGTACATCAGAGTGTTACCTCAGTTTTATAAATCGACTTGGATTCTAGGCGTTCTCTCAGCTGAGCGCCATTGTTAGAACAGTGGTTCTCAACCTCACACTGGGAATATACATTCGCGAAATAGAGAGCGAAGTGTAGGGGAAAGCAGTATTTTTTTGGTCCCGTCGCCGAGAGGAGGTTTTATGGCGTCCCTCGCCCCTTTGATGATTCGTACTCAGGCCGCTCCGGAGAGCGGTTTTAAGACGAATGATCAAAGCGACGAAATACTTCCCCCCCACGTTGGTGGGGGGAGGGACTAATCGACACCAAAATGTGTCAAGAGGTGAGGGGGGAGCTTATTCGCAGCTTATTTGCGTATGTGTATTTGTAGCATACGGGGAGCACCCCTGGGGAGTCGTAAAGGATATTTGGAGGGGGGATGGTTAGGAAAAAAAAGTAATGTAGAACGTATTTTAACAATGCTGGTGAAAACGAAAATAAAATGCAGGGATAGATATATCGAACCCCTGCAGTAAAAGTGACACAAATCAAAAAATGCAGCATTTGAGAAAAATCAACTTAAAGAATACTAGTATAAGCTTGAACTAGCATTACATTAAAACTGATACAACTGACCTCAGGTGGACAAATTGCGAGATAGAGATGCGTCGCTCTTTCGTGCACGATGAGGCACTTCATACATACCTATTTTTCAATGACATAACCTCAAAATCGCCATTTTTTGACTTGTGTCATTTTTTTTTGCCGGGTTGCGATATGTTGAAAATCCGGAAATTGCCAAAGAACAATGTCAAGTTACCCAATGTCAAGTTACCAATGAAAGTTTTCCGTAATTTAACATTTTGTATGATGTCCTGCGAAGTCAGCTGATGCACTGCCTCGATATTACATTAATATGAATATCACTCATCCCTGGAGTTCATATCAAAAAAGAAAAAAAAAATTGTATATTGTCCTACACTGAGTGTGACAGAAAGAGAACTGAGTTGTACGGAAAAAGAAATTATAAACATCTTACATCCGATACAATATACATCTATAAGTCTGTGTTTACGAAACGTATTCATTGAAGGGTAGAAAGGAAGGGAAATAAAACAGAAAATCAGCTCTTTTGCTTCAGTAACAATCCATTTCTTCGTATATAATTAGCTAGAAGCTGCGGTAGTATTTTTTGGACTTGTGTCACTTTTCTTGCTCGCGTGCGATATTATAATTATCATATTTTTGATATTTTTTGCTTTATTATTTTATGATTTCAATGTAATAATAATTACAAGATAAAAAGAACTTTTTATATACCATATTTTAAAATTTTCTGTTGAATCATATAAACTTGAAAATTCTATGTATTAATAAATACTTTCTAAAATTTTTTTTCATGAATTATCCCATCAACTCGAAAGAAAATGAAGTTAATTGGAAGTTAACTTGCGTTTAACTTTTCGTTCCAGTCCCGGCCGACAGATGGCTGCACAAGTCTACAAAACAAAATTAACTGAAAATAATAAAAACAAGGTAAAAATCTGCTAAAAGTATTAAAAAGGTGCATTGTCATCGTGTTCTGAGCTATTCTAAAAGTTTCAAATGTCTAGCTAGTCGGGAAGTTAGTTAAAAATCGATTGCAAGATTTGTACTGGACAAACACACAAACACACATACAAACAAGAAAGCAAGTTAATAAAAGCATGGTAATAATAATGCAAACTGCACAGGGCTGTTGTGCTATTTACTTTTAGCGTGCGCTTCTATCATAGTAGGGTCTATCATAGTGCGCTTCTATCATAGCTTCTAGAATCCGGGACTTTGTTAGGCTGCTTGCGCCACTCCTGCAGCGTGGTCTTGTACCTAGCACATGCGCCTTGGTCGGTCTCATCTTACGCATTTTGACCTTTCAAAATTTTTGTAGGTATGTTTCAAGACTAGGGGGGGGGGGCTAGCCGTAGGATCTGAAGGTCATCAAAAGGGAGAGAAGGGGGGGGGGGAGGGGCTAGGCACATACGCGTAGCGTGCTTCTAATTTTTTTTGGGGGGTGGTGGTGGGGGGACCCGAATTGAATTCAGTTAGGGCCGTCCTCCGCGCATTGACTGCTGCACGGTCCTTAAAATATTAAATGTTATGATTTTATTAAAACTGAATAACAATATAATTGATGTTTGAGTAGTATTCAAAAGTGGTACAATGAGAAAAATAAATATAATATACGAGGGTTGTAAATAAAGTAATGGCAACATACTCGTAAAAATTTATTTAATGAACGTACAAGCAAAATTACATTACATTCCTTCAGTATAATCACCAGGAAAGTCTTGTACTTTTTGCCAGATGTCCGGAAGCCGTAGGATACCGTTGGCAAGGTGTTGCGTGTTGATATAAGTGACGTAGCGCCCTACTGCTCGGATCACAGTCAGGAAATCGAATGCCTCTTCTTTCAACTTAGGAAAGAGGTCGTAGTCACAAGGACTCATGTCAGGTGAGTACGGTGGGTGTTCCAAAACTTCTGAAGACCACCGTCGCTAAAGATCGATTTTAATCCCCGACCACTGATCACTTTTTGTAAACATGATTTAGAGCGGTAGAAAACTACACTGTCCACTTCAACGTCATGCAGCAACTACTCCTTCTACTGGATGGACGATTTTATGCACCCTGCACATCGATAACAGCTACACCTCACTCCTCCGATATCCTATTTGCGCATACCTAATGTTCTACGACTTTCTGGTATACGTTGCCACTACTTTATTTACAACCCTCGTAAATAAAATGAGAAAAAAATATATTAGCATCGAATTTCTGTTATGGATCATATCATTGTTAAAAACTGTGTTAAGGCTAAAGACATATTCGGAATCTTCAGTTTCACAGTTTGAAAAAGCGGTAAAAAACCAACTATTTATAAAAGTTTTCTACAATTTACCGATTTTAACTGAACTTCTATTAACGTTTTACCTTATTTCAAGTTAAGTTGGGGAGGCACGTGTTCCCCCCCCTTCCCCCGACGCTACGCCTATGTCTAGGCAGGATTAATTTGAGAATCACTGCTTTGGACAGTGAGTGTTACTCAAAACTAGATTCGTCTCAGCGGATTTATGATGATATTTAGGTTCTTCCATGAGACTATAGTGGCTCATGGAAAGAGAGCTTTGTTTGACAAGTTGTCCAATCCAGAAATCGAGTAAAACCAAATTACGTGACACTGTTCTCTAACGATGCTATTTGGAAAGTGAATATAATTAAAATGAAAATGTCTCAAACATCTAAAAAAAATTCAAACTCGATTAATAATAGATAAATAAAAATGCGTTAATCAATATTCATTATTAAATTCTTAACACATCATAAAAACTTATTAACGTATATAAATTCGTTAATCAGGGGGAAACTGTTCAATTCGTGATTTTGAAGTAGGAAAATGAAATATGTTTTTTTCCTCTACCGCGTTTAAAACCTAAATAACAACAACAATAAACGAATAAATGTTTTTAGACTAAAAACTTGACTTTTATCTGAACTGAGAAATCGAGGCTATCCCTTTCCTCTAACAAGTGTATTTGTTTTTGTGTCGAAACTGCGCATCAAAACATCTTTGCGAAACAGACATTTCTCGAAATGCACAAAGGGAAACGATATCCAGATAAAAAATATGCACCCGATTTTTCCTAACGGATATCTTTTTGCTCCGTTTCTTCTCCAATATCTGATGCGTCTATCTTTTCCTGCTGCCTGGCATGTTAAATATGTTTTACTTGTCGAAAAAACGGATAGAAAGTCTCTTCAAATACAGTCTTTTGACTCTTTTTTTATGCTGTTCTGTTGAAAAAAAAAATGGACGGAGAAAAATTTCTCCTTCTTTTCGGAAACAATTTATTTCGTTTGCAGTTTTTGACGTAATGCCCAAAGAATTATGTGAAGCGTATCATCATATGCCTGGAAGTGTTGCCTTTTATTCTAAAGCAGAATGGTAATTTTTCAGACTTATTTTCGCAAAGAAACGAGCGTGAATGTCAGAAAAGGGAACACCTTTTCCTTTTCAGAAATGCTCTTTTTCATACATGGACTTGTTTTGGATTACAAAGCTCTGCACATACGAATGTTAAAAAACTTTGCGTGGAATAATCATTGGATATAAGACATTCTCCTTACATCGCGATAGTTACTACTCTATAATATAGACCTTAAGGTTAGGTGAGTCGTGTTTTATCTTCATCCCCTGTTTTTTTAACGTAGGATTACGCTTCTCCATAACGGTCCGCTGTAAAGCAAAATTTATGTCACGAGTTACAAAAATGTGTGTATATATATATATATATATATATATATATATATATATATATATATATATATATACACTCAAGAGCCAAAACATTATGACCACCCCTACATTTTGCAATGAATTCGCCTGGATGACGTGGAAGGCACGTGATCAGGTGGAAGTGGTATTTAACTGCTGCTGGAGAGTCTGAAGAATCATTCTTTAACTTAATTCTGTGTGTGATGGGAAAGGCTGCGGATCTAAGCGACTTTGATACAGGGCAGATTGTAATGGCTCGAAGGCTCGGAACAAGTATTTCCAAACTGCACGACTCGAGGTTGTTCGCGACCTACAGTTGTTAGTACTTATGCAAAGTGGATGAATGACGGTTAAACCAGCAGTAGACGACATGGTGTTGGACGTCCATACGCTATCAAAGAAAAAGGTCGTCGGAGACTGTCTCGCATGGTGAAGCAAAACCGGAGCCAGACAGTGGCTCAGCTGACAGCCCAATACAATGCAGGGCCAAGTAGAATAGTATCGCAGCACACTGTTCAGCGGACATTGTTGAATATGGGGCTACGCAGCAAACGTCCCACTCGTGTGCCTTTGCTGACCAAGCGTCATCGCCAACTGCACCTGTGCTGGCTCTTTAAGCCAGCAAAAGGCTTTCGGAGATCTTGTTAAAAGCTGCAAGCCATTTCAAGATTCTTTTATCCATTGTGAAGCGTTGTGAAGGGAAATAACAGTTAAGAAAGGGTCAGCTATAAAAATTGTATACGCAGAGGAAGGATAGATTGGGGCGGCTGTAGTGAAAGCATAAGAAAAAGGCCTTTTACATAAGTTTAAAAGATTGTTAGAAAAGGGAAACGTACGCAATAAAAATATATTTATGGTAAAGAGGGGAAAACGTTGGAGAATAGCTCGGTGTCCTTTGACTCAGTAATCGATGAATTAGCCCCATAAGAAAGGCCCAGTAGTAAGCTAGAATCGCGGCTAGTTAAAAGACCCCCCATGATAAAAGAGTTGCGTTGGACGAGGGTCAGTCGAAAAAGCCCCTTTAGAATAAGGAATAGGAATTGAAAAGATTATATTGAAATTTACGCAACAGTAGCAGTATTGTCGGATCATGGTCAGGAAAAGATGTTATAAAACTGACCAGGTGTTAGAAATAAAATATAAGAAAATGTAGAAAGGAGCAGGGGAAAAATGTGAAAGAATATGAAAATGTTTAGTATAGGTCCAATGAGAAGTGTGATTTTAATAAAAGAGAAATATTAGGGCCACTAGAAAAGGGTTTTAAGACGTAGGTGGAGTTTATATGGAGAAGAAAATACTATGATTGGAAGGTGAAAACATGTATGCAAAAAGTTGAGATAAATATTAAGGGGTAGAAATGATACGGATATAGAGGGAGAGAAAGTTTTTTCAGAGAGTTGAGAGCAGACGAGATTCTTTCGCAGTGAGGAAAGGGCCTTCGGGCCCCGCTCTGGGGTGGGGTTCTCGAACCCCCCCTGCGAAAAAGATGGAACAATATTAATGTTCCCGAAGCAACGCCGATTTGGGGTAAGTCAGTCTTTACATTTCTGTTGCCTGTTGACAGTACTATTTTAAGATTTAAATTTAAATTAAAATCCCGTAAATGATACATACCTTGTTTTATCCGGTGAGGACCCAATTTGTTATTTGAAAGAATATTATTTGATAGTGTAGTTATTTGAATGTCATTATTTGAATAATAATTTTAATACTGTAATTTAATTGTTTATGTGTGTAATAAATATTTGTTGTTAACTTTTAAATATTGGTCCTCATCATTTATATATAAACATTTAAGTTGTGTCTATCTTTTCTACAGTATTTACATGCTGGGGTTAAAAACGAACCTGGGTAATACGTAATGGCTAATAACTAATTAGTAATCAAAACCTGTAATATTTTAACTTAAATATGTTAAAACCTATAATCGGTAAAACCACCCAGCAAATGGTTGCCGTGACCATTCCATTTGATTTCTGTAATCACTTGGGTTTTAAAAAGAAAATTTTTTCCTATAAGGATATTAATTTTTGATAGTGAATATCTGTAGAAAAAAAAATATAGACACAGTAAATATTTACCTTTTTTTTTTCCATTAGTTTAAATTAGGATTTTGTTTTTTGACATGTTGTATACTATGATGATACAATTTTTTTTTATTATTAATTGTTTTAATTCTTGATCAAATACAAGAATTTAAATTATTTTCTTAATGTGTTTAAAATTGTGAATACCTGTATTGGCATATCGTTATTATTATAAAATGTATGTGTTTTAATATTTCTTTCAAATTTATATATTATATATTATATATATATCGGAAAAAAATTTATTATTATATGCACATTTCTGTCAGTAGAATATATGTATATCAAGTTTTTTTTGATTAACATGCCTGACTCTTAGAGTCTAATGCCTGATTCTTTAGGTAATTTATTGGTAAAATTAGAATTTAGCAATTTTATTTCAATTTGACATGTGTGTGACATTAGTCCAGAATTTTATTTTTGTGTATCTTAAAATTTTTATTTTTATATTATGCCATACTTTTAAAAGCAATGATATAATTAGTAGATAAATGGTTAAGAGAATTTTTTTTCTTGATAGACAGTCATGTTTTAATCTATTATATTTGTGTTTTGATGTATATAACATTAATGTTTTTCCGATTTAGAAATTTCATTACGGTTTTATGCATGTATATAATTTTTTTTCTTTTCTATGTGTTTGCTATAAAATTTCTATTGAGATTTTCGGATTTATGTGTTCGTAGTTAGGATGTAATTAGAGTATGTTGATATTTATTTTCTGTGATTAAAATTTTCTTTGTGCATGCTTATGGTACAAAAAATGGTTAAGAAGGATATATTTTTTTAGACGTTTGAATTTCCTTTATTGTTTTAATGTATTTAGTGTATTATAGCGACGCCCGTTGGCGCAATAATTTCATCCCAATTTAGTTAAAGGCGATAAATAGTGCACGATTTGAACTGTTTAGTGGGCAAAAATTGGTCACTTTCTAAAGAATTGTGCTCACATAAGAGGGGGCGAAGAATAGAATATTGCCCTTCGAAGAGAGGAGAGTGCAGTTGCGGTTTTTGTTCCTTTTCAAGTTTCTCCTGCGTTCCGTTTTGACCGGGAGAAAAGAGGGAAATTCTTTTCACAGTAGCTATGAATTACAGCTATAGTGATACAGCGAAATAGGGTTTTCGAATTGCGTATAGTTATGTACTGTTTGCTTGTTGTTCCTCGATGGGGGGAGTCAAACAATATCTTCAGGCCGTGCTGAGTACGGTTTAAAGAAAGTAGAAGCGAAACGTATCTCTTTTGCTTTTTATTTACTCTTTTTTATTATTTATGTAATTATTTTTATTGCGTTTTCTGTTTTCTTTTTTTTTTTTAAACTCATTTTCTATGTCTATTATTAATGAGTGAATTTAATATAATAATGAATAGGAATGGGGATTACTGAATGAATTTTGATTTTCTGAAAATTGGCTCCTATAAGAGGAGAACAGATGAAATTCACAATCGCTTCACTTACAATTAACTCTCTGGTTCGTAAATTTATAAGACGATATTTGATCGTTGCGGACAGACAACGGAGATCAGTGAAGAATGGAATTTTTTCGAAATTTCCCACGCGAGAATCGCCATATTCTGAAATTCGTTCTTATGAATGGAGATGCGAACGCACCTCTTAGCGTTATCTTTTATTTTTTCATTTTTTTTTACTTGTTCTTACATACGTTTCTTTCTTTTGCTATTTATTATTTATATGTGTTTATTATTATTGTTTCATTTCAATTTGTTATTAATTAATTTCTTTTTGTAAATACTTAATGCATTTTAAATTAGACAATTATCTGTCGTTTCTTAGCCTTAACTTTAATCGAATGTCAATTGTCATGTCAATAAGAGAGTTATAACATAATTTTTTTTTTCCTCTCTCGTCATAATTTTCCCTATCATTATACTAGGGTTCTCTTTTATTTTTTGAAAAAAATCGAAATATACAATTTCTCTCCTTTCTTTTGCTTTTATTACTCATCTCATGTTTCAAAAATTTAGTTTGCATTTTTGTTTAACTCTAAAATAACAAATCAAAAACAAAATAAATTTTAAAATTTTGGATGTGACTTCTAATATATCTTGTTTTGGCGGACTGATCACCTGTCATTGTTGTTCGTATATATAGATTTTGCGTTCACTTTCTTTATTATAAATATTTTTTTCTCTAACACAGTACATGAATGCATAAACAGGCATTCTACAGAAATGTGTATATATAATGTGTGTATAATAATAGTAGTATTATTAATAATGATAATAATGAGGATGTGTTACAATATCATTAGATATTTGGTTGTTTTATACAAAGGTATGCCATAATAGATATTCATTTATGTAATTAATCATTTTTTTTCTTCCTAATTCTTTATGAATATAAGAGGAAATTTTTATATTTTACATTATAAGAGAATAAGTCTTAATTTAATGACTAACAATTATTAAATATACAGTTATTTTAATTTTAACCTTTATACGACTAAGAATTTTTTTTGTACTGTCAATTCAACATGATTTGTAAGATAGACTTTACCCTATAGCTCAATGTTGTTTACTTTTGGTGCTTTCCTGGGCACCACAATTTTTGTTTAACCTTTCAAGTTGCTGTTTAAAGCTCTCATCATGAAGTCACATGAGTGATGTTGCTCTAGTAGCACAAGAACTTTAAAAAATCTCCACATTGTGGCCGAGTTTTAAGGCCAGCAGTGTCGTGTACGAGTTATTCGTCGAGTCATCGGGCGAGCGGTTCATGCAACGGAGAGTGAGATTGATTGCAGTCTCCTACGTTTTACGACGATTTCTAGATTTTGCTAAATGTGCGACAGTGTTTGTTTTCATCTACAGAGGGACGTGCATCTTCTTCACCTTCATACACGCCTGTAGTAATCGACAGCGGCGCTCGTTTTCATCGGCTGTGCGTTTGCAGATCTTCTTCAAGGGCTTGGTCTTCACTGATAAATCAATGCTCCACTCTAAATTTGCCCCTTCCGAGGTCGACGTAAGAAGGGTTTACAATCGTTTTTTTTTTCAGTGCACGAAATGAACTTACCTGTGAGCCAGTCGCAATAGCGGTCGTTTCATACTTTCGTGTATGAGTGTTATCCAAATCTTTAGGTCCTACGATTGCACTGTGGACGTTGCTGGAGCAATTCGAAGTGGTCCACGGACAATTTTCCTGTCCAAGAACTTCATGTGTTCACCAGAACGTAGCTCTTAATCCGTTAACACTTCATCTTAGATAATTTCAGAATTTTCAGTTGTGGTTGCTGTCATTTCAACAACTTTATATATATTACCTAGAACACTTAGTCTTCCAGTGAAACCGACGTTTCGTACAAGTCTTCTCAACAATCACTTTCTGATGTTGTATATCTCACTAAAAATATACTCAGAACATTAATTATTTTAAATCCATTTCTCTATTTTAAATCAGTCATTTTTATTTTCACTTTATATATTATTATGATGCTCTAATTTTTATACCCATTTCTTTTGCATACCTTCAGCTCCAGAATTAGCGTTAATTATTTTAAGGTATGCAATGTTAATTATGAGGGAAGTGTTATTCATGAAGGTTATCAGTATTGAATTTACTAAGAATTTTGTTTCATTATGGTTGGCATTGCATACTTCGTCTATGCTATTGGCAATTATTTTCCAATCATTTACATTCTGGAAAATATTTTTTTTAATTATATATAACTCAGTATTATCTGTTTCATTTATTTTTTCAAGCAACTCCTATATATTATGATTAGGCTAATTTTTAAACTAATTTTTTTTGTGTCTTTCTCAAGCCCAAGAGTTACTTTTACTTATATTTTAGCTACAAAATGTTATTTAGGTTGGTTACCAGTATCCATTTATGCTACGAGTTTGTTCTAGTAAGCCTATTTTAACATTGATTATATCAATTTTTTTTTCAGCAATTCAAATTTTGTGTGTGGGCATTATTTATAATTTTATTGTACTCTTTTAATTTATTCATTCTTATTTATGCTTTATATTATATTATTACTGGATAATTTTCCCCTATATTAATACCTAAGCACAAGTGTTACTATCAGGATTAATTTTGGAAAAAGAAGCCATTTATCTCGGTTGAAAGTGTTAAATTTTACTAAGAATATTATCCTAACGAGTCTACTTTTACATTGATTAGATTTTGATAAAATTTTTTGTGTGTGTTGTATATATATAACCTGGTATTTTTGTGCTATATATGTATGTTTATCATTTAAATTTGGGTCCTCCACCAGTTAGTAGTAGGTCTCGCAACCAATTAGGTATTAAATCTCAAATTGGGACTTACAACTTTTTTTTCTTTTTTTTAAAATTTTTTTTCTTTTTCTGAGACTTTTGTGAGTATTGCTGGCTCTTTAAGCCAGCAAAAGGCTTTCGGAGATCTTGTTAAAAGCTGCAAGCCATTTCAAGATTCTTTTATCCATTGTGAAGCGTTGTGAAGGGAAATAACAGTTAAGAAAGGGTCAGCTATAAAAATTGTATACGCAGAGGAAGGATAGATTGGGGCGGCTGTAGTGAAAGCATAAGAAAAAGGCCTTTTACATAAGTTTAAAAGATTGTTAGAAAAGGGAAACGTACGCAATAAAAATATATTTATGGTAAAGAGGGGAAAACGTTGGAGAATAGCTCGGTGTCCTTTGACTCAGTAATCGATGAATTAGCCCCATAAGAAAGGCCCAGTAGTAAGCTAGAATCGCGGCTAGTTAAAAGACCCCCCATGATAAAAGAGTTGCGTTGGACGAGGGTCAGTCGAAAAAGCCCCTTTAGAATAAGGAATAGGAATTGAAAAGATTATATTGAAATTTACGCAACAGTAGCAGTATTGTCGGATCATGGTCAGGAAAAGATGTTATAAAACTGACCAGGTGTTAGAAATAAAATATAAGAAAATGTAGAAAGGAGCAGGGGAAAAATGTGAAAGAATATGAAAATGTTTAGTATAGGTCCAATGAGAAGTGTGATTTTAATAAAAGAGAAATATTAGGGCCACTAGAAAAGGGTTTTAAGACGTAGGTGGAGTTTATATGGAGAAGAAAATACTATGATTGGAAGGTGAAAACATGTATGCAAAAAGTTGAGATAAATATTAAGGGGTAGAAATGATACGGATATAGAGGGAGAGAAAGTTTTTTCAGAGAGTTGAGAGCAGACGAGATTCTTTCGCAGTGAGGAAAGGGCCTTCGGGCCCCGCTCTGGGGTGGGGTTCTCGAACCCCCCCTGCGAAAAAGATGGAACAATATTAATGTTCCCGAAGCAACGCCGATTTGGGGTAAGTCAGTCTTTACATTTCTGTTGCCTGTTGACAGTACTATTTTAAGATTTAAATTTAAATTAAAATCCCGTAAATGATACATACCTTGTTTTATCCGGTGAGGACCCAATTTGTTATTTGAAAGAATATTATTTGATAGTGTAGTTATTTGAATGTCATTATTTGAATAATAATTTTAATACTGTAATTTAATTGTTTATGTGTGTAATAAATATTTGTTGTTAACTTTTAAATATTGGTCCTCATCATTTATATATAAACATTTAAGTTGTGTCTATCTTTTCTACAGTATTTACATGCTGGGGTTAAAAACGAACCTGGGTAATACGTAATGGCTAATAACTAATTAGTAATCAAAACCTGTAATATTTTAACTTAAATATGTTAAAACCTATAATCGGTAAAACCACCCAGCACCTGCGCTGGGCCAGGGAACATCGCGACTGGTCCATGGATCAGTGGGAGAGAGTTGACTGATCAGATGAATCACGGTTTGTCATTCATCACGCCGATGGACGTGTCAGGATACGCCGTCTTCCAGGCGGACTGTTGCTCCCTCAATGTACAGTATGTCATACACAGGCCGGTGGTGGAGGTATTATGCTTTGGGGGACGTTCTCTTGGGCGTCTCTGAGACCCGTGGTTGTGGTAGAGCAGACCATGAATGCTACAGGGTATCTGAACATCATTGCGGACCAGTTGCACCCTTACATGGCCTCTGTTTTTCCAGCTGGAAATGGAATGTTCCAACAGGACAACGCCCCGTGTCACAAGGCTAAAATTGTGTTGGAGTGGTTCCAGGAACATGATGCTGAATTCCAGTTAATGTCCTGGCCGCCTAACTCACCGGATCTCAATCCGATAGACCACATTTGGGATGTCATGGGACGGCAGCTCAGAGTTCAAAGACCACCAATTCGCAATATCTCGGATTTGCGTGACCGTTGCTTAAACATCTGGTACAATCTGTCTCCGGCCATCTACCAAGGACTTGTGGCATCCATGCCAAGGCGGGTTGAAGCTGTGTAGCGCGCCAAAGGTGGGCCAACAAGTTATTGACAGGTGGTCATAATGTTTTGGCTCTTGAGTGTATATATATATATATATATATATATATATATATATATATATATATATATATATATATATATATATGTATACATATATATGTATACATATATATACATATATATACACACAAATGCATACATAAATATACATATCTGTATATCTATATATCTATATATATAAGCACATGCATATATATATATATATATATATATATATACGAGGTGTGACAATTAAGTAACGCGACTGTGTATGACTTAGCCGTTTGGACAGGTGTGGGGGAGTGGTAACGATAAGTAATCCTATGTCAATAACCCGCGGTAGTTTCGTTAGAAGAGACTACCTGAAATTTTTATTTTACATTTGAGCCCGACCGCTGGAAAGTGAGAGCGAAAACAGTTGCAAATATTTACTCCTCCAACATACACAACAGCATAAGACCTAGGTATCCCTTGCTATGGGCCCCTGAAGGTGTTTTGAATGCAGTTTTGTCATTTTCAGGCCCTCTAAATTTTGCGCCACAACTGGTGATAGACGACGGTTTTTAGAGAAATTCCACATTTGAAAATTATTATCCCTCTATCATTACTTATCGACTATGTTTTAGTGAGAAACCCATGGCAGGGGCAAATCCTAGGTGCAAGACTACTTGTGAATTACCAAGAAGTCCTACAGATGATTTATCCGAAAATTTCAGCCTAGGACATTATGGTTGACGGCTAGACATTTTGTAATTTCAGGCCACAAACACGCCGATAAACGTTACTTAAATTACAGAAAAAATAGACTAAAATTTTCTCTCCATATTTCTATAATTTAATCCAGGGGTGGGCAAACAGCGAACAGCGGGCCTCATGCGGCCCGCTACAGATTTTTTTTTGTGGCCCACCAAGACAGCCAGAAAAATCCGGATAGCCAAAAAAACTGCCAAAGACGGCCAAAAACTCTAAGACAGTCAGAAAATATTGCCAATATTTAATTTAATTTATATTTACTTATTTTTATGATACAATTTACACTTTTTCTAAAATGCAAAATTAACTAAAAATTGCAATAATTTTAAAAGGTGCGGCCGTACGTTAACCTCCTCTTCCACAAAGCGGCCCCCGGGTCATAACAATTGCCCACCCCTGATTTAACCGTATCAGTATCAAGATATGTATCATGATCGGAAAAGCATAGACGATGCTCTGTATCAAATTTTTACTTGGTAGTACAACCTATACTATCACAATACATATATTGGAGTTCATCTTTCGCTCATTCTTAAAACAACTAAACGAATTAATACGATATGCTGATACAGCAGTGTGAACGTCTTCCGAAGCATTGCATCGAAGACAATGGTTAACATATACTGATGAGCTCTGGCAGAAAACAAAAGGATTGGTGAAACGATACGGATACGTTTACAATAAGGCTTAGCTCCATCATTTTCAGTTTTGATATGCGATACGTTTTGAGTTCTGACACATGCTGTTAAAGGATATAAATGCGGACTTTCCACTGAAATTTCATATTTTTCAATTACGACTCTGTTTAATATTTATAGTTGTAGTTGAATATTCATACAGCAATTTATCATTTCTCCAAGGAAATGTCAGTAAGTAAACATATATCAACTTCAAACGTTATTACTTTTCTACAATGAAATATTTGTTCTGGTGCACAAAAACTAGACTAGAAGTGAATACATGTTTAAAGAGCTGTTAATAAATTATATTATCCCCGTAACTTGTAAATCACTGGAAAGACAAACTAGGACGACACCGTTCTTGTGAAATATATCACAATATGTTCTAATTCCACATATCTGATTTTCTTTCTTTTCCCACGTTTCGCCACTGAAAACTAATTGAATGTCTGCTAAACTTTAGATTTTTGTCCGTCCTCATACTTTCGTGAGACAGTAAAAAAAAAATACGACGAAAATAAAGTGATTTATTCTTTCTGGTAGACGACTGTATCATGAAATATATTTTTAAATAAGTATTTTAGTTGAATATATAAAGAACTAGCTGAATAGCCGTGCTTCGCTACGGAGTACATTCAAATTAAATACAACGGTCAATGTATGCAATTAATGCCAAAAAAATATATATGTATAAAAAAATCGTAACGGATATTTTTATAGACAAAATAATGTAGAAGAAAATATTCAAATTAAATACAACGGTCAATGAATGCAATTAAATTGCATGTTTAATATCCATAAAACATACTAATTTGAATTAAATTCTTAAAAAACTTTCATCTCAATTAGTCTAGTGGTTAAATTTTATCTTTTACCGTATTTTAATATATTTTTGTCAATTTATTTCGTTGTTATGCACGTGGCGCAGAATTAATTTGAAGTATCACAAAAAGAAAAGAAACCACGTGATCAGCATTTAATAAATAAAATTCTAAAAATTAATCTTTAAAAATTCACATAAAATCAGAAAACAGAGGTAAAGATTCGAAAAAGATTTCATTTTAAAGGAATTTTTATGATCTTTCTTGTGGTATAAATTTTATAATCCTCAGATTATTATTTTAAATGAAAACTTTGAAGAATGTTACAAGAACAACTGAAAAATTTAATTTAAAAAAATCTACGAAGAATTTTTCAAAAATATTTCTTAGTGCACCCCTACACTATAAGAAGAATCGCCATGCAAAATTTCAGCCCTTTAGGTCCAGCGGTTTGGTCTGCGCGTTATATGTCAGTCTGTCACGGAACTGTTTTATATATATAGACTAAATAACAGTTATTATATATATAATAGCCGTTGTCTCTGTATAACACTTCCGGGCTGTACTCATCTTTCAATTGAAGCCCTCAGTAAACAAACGGCCGGTTAGGTCTAATTTCAATTTCAGATGTGGATCAGAATTTTTTCTTACCGAAAAACTAATATCTTCTCCATCAAATGACGTTTGTTCAGCCTATTTTTCTATAAAACATTCAGAACTAAAAAAAATTGGATGCTTTTAGCTGTAAATTTAACAGTTTTTAAAAATCTGTTTACTTTTGCGATGAATTCTGAAAGCAAACAAACTTGAATGTGAATGAATCAAGTAGCTCAAGTATTCATATCGCGTAGTGAGCTGTAAAAAACTGGATGGCAGTCTACTACTCCAATCGCATGAAAAACTAAATAAATAAAAAATAATGAAAGGGTTTGCTTTTACAAGGTGTGGATTAAATGCAATATTGTTAGATAATTCGGGATATTTTTTAACTTTCATATACTTTTTCCATTATGACGTCATTATTAGTATTATGACGTCAAAATGACGGGTTACCTTCTAGTATATATAGACTAAATAACAGTTATTTATAAAGAGAAACCTACAGATAATATGCTAGTTGGACACATTACTACAGATAATGTGGAAGTTGGGGGATTCCACTGAAAACTATACAGTTTTTCACATTCTGTACAAATCTGAGACATAACTTTATTTTACCTTCTCTACTAATATTTCTGCGGCTTTGAACTGAGGAATGATAATTTATCGACCCACGATTAATCATCCTATTTTCCGCCGAAATGGACGGTTGTATTAACGAAATGAAAGAAAAGCTACGTGACACTGTCAGGCTCAATATTTGCACGAGACGACTGTAAACGGTAAAAAAAAACGGCTTCATGATATGGAGATCCTGGCTTTTTAGCTAATTGAGTTTTACCTTAGATCAGGGAGGCTTGGGGTGCCTTGAGTGGATTGCAGATCTCTACTGTATATCCGGCAGCCTCGGGCCCTACGTGAATGAAAAATGTCACCGAACTTGGGAAATTTACCCTCAGCTGCGTGTTCAGGTATTGCTCAGTAGCTTTCGGTCGTCCGTTTGAACTAGGCTTATAAGCGAAAACTGTGCTCGCTGTAATTTCCGAATACTTACCTAAAATCAGCGGTTTCCAACCTTTATACTACTACGCCTCCCAAAAAAAATTTTTTTTCCGCGCCTCCTTATCTTTTTATAAATTTAATAATATAGACACTTTAAATAAGAATAACTTTATTACAAAAAAAAATGAAAACTACAATTCACAGAATAATAACAAGATTTTGCTATATCAAAACGAACATGCATATTTATTTTCATATTAAATTACTAATTAAACTACATCTAACTAATTAAAATTTAGTGCGAGAGTTGTTGTTTATTGGCACAAAGTTTATCAAATCTTGGGGGCAATGTGGAGAGTGCGGCTCGTAACTCTTTTTTGGACTATTAACCTGGTTCGATATTTGGTTTTCTTTGCAGCCATTGCCGAAAAGCTCGTTTCGCATAAATAAGACGTTACAAACGGTAGAAGCACTTTCATTACTTTGCAATACAAAGATTCATACTCTCCACTAAGATTCATCCAAAGTTGAATTATGATTTATAGAGATTACTACTTCTACCCAGACTTGGGTGTATATAATTTGAAGTGGCACTCTAATTGAATTTGATACAATCACAGTTTATACGTGAAACAATGTTTATTGAATTCGTTGCACATATAGAATTTTCTTTTACAGCAATAAGCATACGTACTACTTGTACGGAATAAATATATTAACATTCAATAGAAATACACTTTGCAAATACTCACAAACCAGCAGAGAGTCAAACCAGCAGTACTGCTACGTAAACTTTGGGCCCCCTAAGCACTAGCGCAGGATAACACCTGGAGCTGCTTTCCTCGTAGCTCCCTTAACTCGTTTATCTATCAACCTTAACAAAACCTTTTTCAACCCCTGTATTAATCAAGCTGCATGGTATTTATACCAAGCGCGTATGTCGAAATTAGCATATCTCAAGCAGCTTCTTTAATTCATTCACTCAAAAGTTCGATTCTTGTGAATCGAATCTTACGTATACCTTACAGATTTCATTTTGAAACTTTTGTTTTAGTGAGCTACCATGACAGTTCTATCAATTTTCCTTTTTCGATGGTTGTCAACTTAAATTCGTCTATTTATAGATATTATGGTTTATTCGTTTATTTATAGATACTAGTTGGTACCCGTCAAAACATGATGGCTAGATAGTGCATAAATGTACTAATACACAAATTATACTCAATACATCATTGCCAAATGTTGAAAATCATAGTAATGCGCAGAAACAAATTAATGTGTCTGAGCGGCCTCTTGCTTAGTGAGTATTTAAAGCCAGATTTTAAAATGTTACTGAGCATGCGCAAAAATCAATTTTTTAACTGTAAATTATCGCTAATTAAACAGCGCGAAATAACCAATTTCCATTAGGTTTAATCTTATATTTCACAAAATAATTATCATAAAAATAAAAAATGGCAGAGAGAGATCTAGAGAGACTCTTCGGAATAAACGTGTTTATCTCTAAAACATATTATTGAGCATGCGCTGAAACAGTGAGTTTCTAAAGCCAGATTTAAAATGCCACTGAGCATG
Source organism: Dolomedes plantarius (assembly GCA_907164885.2). Classification (NCBI taxonomy): domain Eukaryota; kingdom Metazoa; phylum Arthropoda; class Arachnida; order Araneae; family Dolomedidae; genus Dolomedes; species Dolomedes plantarius. The sequence continues at coordinate 38,515,262 of OU015498.1, forward strand.
CGCAGAAATCAATTTTTAATTGTCAATTATCGCTAATTAATAGAAATTGCGGTTACAAAAACCAAATTTGACAAATCTACAGATTACAATCTTTCGTTTCAGACCAAAATGAAATAAACTGATGCAGTAATTTTCTCTCACGGACTGCCCAAAAAGTCTGCTTAGCAACTTAAATATATAGATTATGGTGTGAAGATTGATTTTTTATTAAAACGTTCTGGCGTCTCCCAGGTTGGCAACCTCGGCCTTAGATAATAGTGTAAGCTGCTGTGACCAGTGAGAATAGCCAGATACATGGTACGCTGTCATATGTAAGTCTTACTAGAGAATTCCGCTTTTAAGGGAACTGTGGACCTTTATTTAAACAAATCATTTCATTGTAATACTGATTGTGTTATTGCAAAAAATATATATTTTTCTGTCGGTAAATAGTACCAAAATGGTTTTTTTTCAAGTGAAATAATTACAAGATAAAAAGAACTTTTATATACCATGCTTTTAAATTTTCTGTATTCATATAAACTTGACAATTCTATGTATTAATAAATACTCTTTTAAAATTTTTTTGATGAATTATCCCATCAACATGAAAGAAAATGAAGTTAATTGGAAGTTAACTTGCGTTTAGCTTTTCGTTCCCGTCCCGGTCGATAGATTGCTGCACCAGTCTACAAAAAAAAAATTAACTGAAAATGAATTCAATACCGCTTAAAAATAGCTAAAAGTATTAAAATAATGCATTGTCATCGTGTTCTGAGCTATTCTAAAAGTGTCAAATGTCTAGCTTGTCGGGAAGTTAGTTAAAAATCGATTGCAAGATTCGTACCGGACAAACAAACACACACACACACACACACACAAACAAACAAACAAGAAAGCGAGTTAATAAAAACATGGTAAAAATCATTTATGAAGCTTGTACGAAGTACTTTATAAAGGGTGAGTGTATTAATACACTTTAAATCTGTTTTTCTCAAAACAGATTTTTCAAGGTTTTTAGATTTTTTAAATGTTCCACGAGATTTAATTTTTGTTCAAAATTCGTGAAACTGACGTGAAAGAATCCTGATACTGTTTACAAAGGAAACGGGTATGCATTTTACGATTCGGCGTCATTAAGGCAATTAAATTTGATTTATAACTTATTAAAAGGCAAAATTTTGATGAAAATCGGGATGGAATTCAGAAAATAATCTTTCAAAAATTAACTATTGAAGGGACTAAATAATTGGTAACCAGATTTATATGTTATACAGTTTAAAGTGTTTAAAATGCAAAATAGAGGAAATATCTCAAAAATTAAGTCACAAGGAGCATTTTAAAATTTTATTTAAAAAATCTTAAAATTATAACAAGATTGAAAATTTCTTTTAAGGTATTCTATATATTTATGGTAAAATGTATTTATAAACAAAATTTCGTATCTTTATGAGGAAAAGCCGAAAAAAAAAAAAAAAAAATAACGTCCACCGTTCCCATAAAATGAAAAGAGTGATGCATTAAAAGTTCTTCATCGGCTGCTTCTGTTTGCAACTATGTTGTTCCTTGCATCTGAATTTTCTATTTTGCGTTCTAAGAGTGATGCATTAAAAGTTCTTCATCGGCTGCTTCTGTTTGCAACTATGTTGTTCCTTGCATCTGAATTTTCTATTTTGCGTTCTTAAGAGTGATGCATTAAAAGTTCTTCATCGGCTGCTTCTGTTTGCAACTATGTTGTTCCTTACATCTGAATTTTCTATTTTGCGTTCTAAGAGTGATGCATTAAAATTTCTTCATCGGCTGCTTCTGTTTGCAACTATGTTGTTCCTTGCATCTGAATTTTCTATTTTGCGTTCTAAGAGTGATGCATTAAAATTTCTTCATCGGCTGCTTCTGTTTGTAACTATGTTGTTCCTTGCATCTGAATTTTATATTTTGCGTTCTAAGAGTGATAATTTAAAAGTTCTTCATCGGCTGCTTCTGTTTGTAACTATGTTGTTCCTTGCATCTGAATTTTCTATTTTGCGTTCTAAGAGTGATGCTTTAAAAGTTCTTCATTGGCTGCTTCTGTTTGTAACTATGTTGTTTCTTGCATCTGAATTTTCTATTTTGCGAACTAAGTGTGAAATAAAATTGCTTCGTTAACTATGGAGAAATTTTTAGATTACGATAGACTCTTTACGAACAACATAAACTCTCTGCGTAAGGTATTTTTTTAAGGAGCTGGCAGAAATCAAAATGTACGTTTACGTACTTTATACTAAAATATGTGTAAAATACGATGAAAGGGAAAACGTAGAGGCCATAGACAAAATTTAAAACTGACATAAAGAATTAAACCTACAGATAATAGGACCATAATCATGTGAGAAAAAATAATAAAATTAATAAGAAGATACCCATGAATTCTTTTTAATAGCCATTAATTTATATTCTGCTATTAAAAAGAATTTACTTGTATTACAGTTATTGAAATTTAAAGAATAGTAATTCCCAGAAAAAAATTACTTTATACTTAGGGCCTGTTCACATAGGAGTCCGTTGCGTTGCGTTAAGGAAAAGAAGGAAATTGCGTTGCGTTATGACGTTGAGACGAAAATAAACCAATCCTATGCCTCCAAACGATTAGCAATGAAATTTTTAAAGCCTATGATTGGTTTATTTTCATGTCAACGTCATCTTTTCCTTAACGCAACGCAACGCAACGGACTCCTATGTGAACAGGCCCTTACTTTAGCACTTTGCTTTTTAAGGAGCTGGCAGAAATCAAAATGTACGTTTACGTACTTTGTACTAAAATATGTACTAAAATGTACTAAAATGTTCTTTGTACTAAAATATACTTTGTACTAAAATGTGTAAAATACGATGAAAGGGAAAACATAGAGGCCATAGAAAAAATTTAAAACTGACATAAAGAATTCAACCTACAGATAATAGAACCATAATCATGTGAGAAAAAATAATAAAATTAATAAGAAGATACCCATAAATTCTTTTTAATAGCCATTCATTTATATTCTTCTATTAAAAAGAATTTACCTGTATTGCAGTTATTGAAATTTAAAGAATAGTAATTCCCAGAAAAAAATTACTTTATACTTACTTTAGCACTTTTCTTTTCATTAAAGTATCCTTTTCAAAATAAACACAATTAATATAATTAATATTTAAAACACTTCATTTCAAATGAAAGTCTTAATACTCATGCGAATTAAAAAAATATGCTTTACAATTATTTTATATAGAGATAGCTTAACTCTCTTTTTTTGAAAAATTAAGTGTACTTTTTCTAAGCATACATAATATATTTTTTAATTCCCAAAATATCAAACTAGTTAGAGAAGTATGATAGAAAAACTTTTCAAGTTTATTTACTTCCTATCATATTGTATGAATTTAGGTCACAATATGGATTTAACATTCGTTGTTCTCTTTCAAAGTATTAACCTTTATGTAGAGTAAAATGAGATATGTTGGAGGGATATACGATATATAAAAATATATGTGACTGTATACCCTACTGAATTACATTATATATAGGAAGGAAACATAAAATTGGAATATTTTTCATGGCTAGCTTATAAGCAAAGATTTTCTTAGTAGCTAAAACAACTTCTTATACGAAACAGTCTTAACTATAAGTTACGTCTAACGTACAGTCTTAAAATATTTCTTTCTACTAACTCTAAAGTATACTTTTACTACAGACAAAGGACATTCTGCTTATATCAAAAGATAGGAAAAAATATCTCATATTTTTTTTCTGGATTTCTTTCATTCTATAATATACGTCCATATGCATAAGCTGGTTAAAGGACAATAATTTTTTATGTTTTGAGAAAATATCTTCAGAATTTTTACCTTGAATCAAAAATTCTGGAAATGGAATCAAAAAAGAAATTGCTGTACCAAATTTCTGAAAGATGCCTAGCAAGGAATTTTAGATATATCTTTTCAAAGATGGCCAATCATGACACATTCCCTTCCGAAATGAATAAAGTGCATTGGACGCATAGATAGAACAGCCTAAAAAGGTTGAACCGAACAATGGAATGACCCCATATATATATATATATACATATATACATACATATATATAAATATATATATATATATATATATATATATATATATATATATATATATATATATATATATATATATATATACAGTGGAATCTCGATCTATCGTTTTTCAAGGGACCGATTGAAATGAACGATAAAGGCGGGAAAACGATGGATGCGGAAAGATAACAAAGCAATATCATCTTTGGGACTGGATAAAATGAACGACACATACGGAAAAACAATGGATCGGAAAACGATCGATCGAGATTCCACTGTATATATAATATATATATATATAATTAAAAATGATTAAAAATATACAAATAAGATAATACTCACCACATTTTCTAAGAAAACTTGAATTGAAATTAATGTTATTTTTTCTAATTGTCAAACTGAATCCCTTTCACTAATCACCTCCAAATTTATTTTTTGAAGATTTTCTTTTTCCAAATGAGTGCTTCATATTGTTTATAAAAGTGATTCTCAACCTTTTTATGTTTATGCCCCTCCCCCTCTTTTTGGGGCTCCTCCTACTCTACCATTGATGGGAAATAGTGATGATTAAAAGTTACTTGTATGGAGACCTTTTAGGATCTACCTCTCATAAGAACTGTCGTCGAGGAGTTCACAAAAGATGTGATGGAACAAAATTGCTGAAGTCCCAGTGTGGTCGATGCATAAAGCGGCCGCCTTGTTTCGCCAAGTAACGGGCCATGATTGCGACTGAAACATCTCTGCCCTATAAATACCCTTTCAGAACCTTTTTGAAAGCTCTGTGATCGACGGGAGGACATGGACTTTACCCATGTACTGAGTTGACCCGCTTTACCTCTAGCTCTAGTGTGGGAGAGAAACTCGATAGCTAGGAGACTTTTGGATTCATGGACCTTTTAGTTCTCTTTTTTGTTTGTTCTTGTTTTTATTTATATATCTGTGGCATTATGGTAGATGTTGGGAGGACATGGACTTCATATTGTTGATACATATATATATACCTATATATACATGTATATATATATATACATATATATATACATATATATACATATATACATACATAAATATATATATATACATATATATATACATATATATACATATATACATACATAAATATATATATATATATATATATATATATATATATATATATATATATATATGTATATATATATATATATGTATATATATATATATATATATATATATATATATATATATATATATATATGTATATATATGTGTATATATATATATATATATATATATATATATATATATATATATATATATATATATATATATATATATATATACATAATTTAAAATGATTAAAAATATACAAATAAGTGAATATTTACTATTCACCTCCAATAAATTTGGAGGTGATTGGTGAAAGGGATTCAGTTTGACAATTTGAAAAAAATAACATTAATTTAACTTCAAGTTATCTTAGATATATATGCAGGTTGATATGTCATTTTTTCCTGTTTTCGGCAAATTAAAAATGTAACTTTCTTGTGAAATATAAAATCGCTCAATTAAGTTTTTCAATCCAAATATTCTTTAGTTAACACTCATATTCAACCTCCAGCACATGGCTGGTCTTCAATGAAAATTTTCAATTAGGGGTTAAAATATTCAATTAGGGACCAAGTATTGCCTATTTTATACTTAACAGCTTTTGACAATGCGAATAACTTAGTATCATTTCATAATTCCACTATCAGCTTTTGCCACTTTAAAGAACCTGTTTTAAGCATGACATATCAACTTAAAACATAAAATTGAACTTTTCGGATATATCACTATCAAGCATAACACCACAGATATAGTCTTGTAATCCACCAATAGAAAAAAAAACCCCATTGATGGTACTTTTGATCGCATAATTATCCCCACATTCTGACTTGACAGCCGTGCATCAAACAGCTTCAATAAATTACATTTTTCAAACACCACGAGTATGTGGGCATGGGTTAAAAACAAACATTCTTCCTCTCTATTATACAACAGAACTTGCCCAGCTGTAATAAAGGCAGACCGATATTCGAATATATACGTGACGCATTTTCGACCCGTAAAAGATTTCGATGGGGAAAACCTGTACAAAACCATGTTCCACGGTAAAAAAATACTTGCCTCCAGTAATCCCTGTCGCATCAAGTGACGATTTTCCCTGATATGTTTTGAACACTGGAGTTGAATGCACTGGCCACAACATTGAGCAAAATTTGAGGGGAAAGTGTGGCGAGGGATTTAATGTTGCTGGCTAAACATGCAAGCAAGAATAGACTTACTGAGATGTTGTTGATTTCCACTGGGTTGCGATCTAGGTTGCGATCCTTGGAAAGAACGATAATGGACTCTTAAGTACGCCATGGTAAATATTCATGGTCGAAAAAAAAATTCATCATCCTCACCTTAAATAAATCAATAACTAGAAAAAAAATTTGTACACAGCGACATCTTGCATCGTTGGCCTCAAAAAGAAACGAGATGATATGAGTAACTGAATTTTGAAAAATTATTTTCTTCGTATTGCTTGGATAGACAATTGGTTTCTGGCTTTGGCGTATGGAGACGAGTATCCGATGATTGGTGCAAGCAGGCGGTCTTAGAAAGAAAAAAAAAATAAACCTTGCTATGAATTTAAAATTCGTAACCATGGTTTCATTTTTATGAATTTAAAATTCGTAACCATGGTTTCATTTTTATTTATTTAAACGTTTTAATATTTTATTTAGCTATAATCGCTTGAATTGTTTTATCAGTACTTTTTAGAAGAACAAATTTTTTTTTCTTCATTAGGGATTTTTAAGCAGCTGATTTTGTCAATATCTTCTTGTTGTTTTTTGTATTGTTATGCATAAGCATTGTTGTAGCAAACATCTTGTGGATAATGATACGCGTCTAAAGAAGCGTTAAATTTTGTAAATCTCTTCACAATCTGAAGCAGTATTCACTAAATATAAAAAAGTGCGATTTAAGAAATTTGAAAATGATTGCATTTAAATTATTAAAGACGTTTTACGTTTATTAATTTTGAAATGAGCAAAATAATAATAGAAAACAAATGAGAGAACTGAAATTCCCTATTTCATCAATATACTTGATACACTTATTTATGTAATTAACCTGGCTGCCGATGAAAGGGTGTGAAATGAACATATTTCCCCTCTGATTCTCCTGAAAAAATATCTGTGACTAAGTCAGAAAAGACCTATCCTAACATTTCTTAAATCGAAAGACTAGAGAGAAGTATGGTAGCCTTATGGTAGTGCGCTGGCTTTCAGTGCTGAGGTTGCTCGGATCGAATCCCGACACGCGCATTAAATACCTCCGTGTCTAGACCAGATATGGGCACGTTAAATCTGCAGACCGGAAAGTCCCCCTATGAAGTCAGAGAGGGTACGATCCCCCCAGATGTCGCCCCTGGGGGTGCTCAATGAAAATTGAGGTGGCAACTAGCTAAGACGGTTACGGCACCCTTATATAGCACCCTTGCGGTTTATATAGCACCCTTGCGGTGCTATATAAACCGGAGCCGCATACTTCAGCCCGAGGCCCATATGGATCTGGTCTGGAATTTCCAGCCAAGGGGCATTATAAACAACAACAACAACAGAGAGAACTATCATATATAGCCACGGAAAACGAGAGAGAAAATAAAATATGATAAATATATCATTTCATCATTAATTAATTAAATAAACCCCCGAGAAATATTTTTTTAAAATTTCCAATGACGGGTTCAAAAGGCAATAGTGAAATCAAACAACAAAACAAGAAAACAAAATAATAGAAAGCCAGCAGAAGAAAGCCTATGGACCCATTCTGTCCTTTGCCACTCAGTAGCGTTCGCACAAAGGTTTCAAAATTTGAGTTGCTGTGGCGAATAGCGCAGGGCAGCACCGAAGGTGAATACAGCCCATAAGTTCCTGAAGGTTGCAGAGCTTGCAGTATGGATCATCAAGTATATTTAGGAGATGCAAATGCCTAGCAAGGCAGTTATGACCAGTAGCGAAATTCCGCTACGGCTTTCATCCTGGGCCAGTCAGAAATATTTGAAATATTTTTCCACCAGGATTTCAGGGAATTCCTATCTGAGAGCTCTATTCCCAAGTTATTCCTGAAAATTGATTTAATGATTGGCTCTACATTATGACAAGGGATTTCATCATTAGCAGTGTGAATGATCACTGCCTCTTTTTTTAGCCAGCAGGTCAGCTTTTTCCTTACCCTCTATACCGCAGTGGGCTTGGATCCACTGAAGGCAAATAGTCTTATTTTTGTGGGACTGAGACATTAGGAGAGTTTGGCAATTCCTAATGGCTGCAGAATATGGAGCCCTAGTATGATTAATTGCCTGCAAGGTGGCTTTCGAGTCGGACAAAATGACCACTCTTGAAAAGTGATGTAAGTGACACTGAAGTTGGGAGAGATTCAATATGTATGGCCTCAATCTCAGCATCAACAGCAGATCTATATCTTCCCACTGGAGAATAGATAGCGAAGAAGTCATAGTAGATACCTTCTCCAGAATTAATGCAGCCATCCACCCGAGAGCCATCGGTATACACCCGAAGCCATCCCCCGAGAAATATACCAACCAGTATTTGTATCCAGTATTGTTTGATTTCAATCTCAGTCTGATGCATAAGTTAAGTTTCAGCAAAGAATATTGTTACATTGAAAAATGGCTAGTTGTCGCATTAATAAAGACTGCTGCTGTCACAGTAAAAGGTGGAGTCATTATTTAACAATCTGGAGTTGCATTAAAAATGGCCATAACTTGTAATTCTGAAAAAAGACATAAAAGGGTGACAGACACAATTTGATTTTAAATACGAAGTACTTCATGTTTATTATAATTAATATAGATGGGGCTTAGGGCCTGTGGCTTATTGCCGTTTACAAAAAGTTACATCGTTGGTCTTATCGGCTCAGCAAAGGAGGGTCAGGCGGCCAACATGGCTTCCCCGAGGTTCGTCAGAGTACTTTCTGCCAGGGTGTCGGAAGCGGGAATCGTGGATACATCCTTGGTTGGCAGGGACTAGACGACATCTGTTTCTGCAATTCAAACTCCGCTCCTGTGCTGGCTCTGTCACGTGACGTGAAGAGGAAAACATCTGGAATCTCGCCAGCAATTCCGCCAATGCTGTAGTACAAAAGATTATTTTGTGTGTTCTACGAGGGGAAAGGGATAAATGGTGAATCTTATAGCCTATCGTTTGGCAACCCACTTTTGGGGACTAAGGAAGAATTTACTGATAAGCAGTTAGGCAGTGAACTTGGGTGAAAAGAGGTGCTTTTCACATGTTTTTCCCGACTGTCTGGAGAAAATAAACAAATGTAGGAATCATGAGGGAACAGTCCCTAATTGCGTTGCGTAGCGGTATGAAACAATATGAATTAGCAAAAAGCGTTACGACAAATACTATACAATTTAATGTTTCTAAAGTCATTCCAATCAATTCACTAACATTGAATCAAATTTTGCTTTTAAATTCGTACCGAATTTTCTTAAACGAGCTTTCAAAGTTAAAAAAAACAAAGCTATGCACAATCAGCATTTTTCATGATAACTGTCAAAATAAAAATGTTATTTCCCTCATTAAACAAATTAATAAAGTAAATCACTTCGCTATAATTAGAAGTTTAATATACATAATTAATTTTCTTTAACGTTTGCTGTATGCAGAGTAAACAATTGTACATACAGAGACTTTGACATAAACTGAAATAATCACTTTTGTTTGAATAACATGTCAGGAAAACGAAAACGTTACTAACCAGATCTTCGTAAATTATTCCTAGAAAGGGATTTTATTTAAATGGGGAAAAATGCACTATCTATTTCCCTTGTGATTGAATCGCAGTTCATTTAATTCATTACCTCGCGTTTCTCTGCATTTTAAAATCTGGCATGCCACACGTTTTACTTCTTTAGACCGAAAGTAAGTTTGACTGCTCGTATTAGTTTTTCTGTCGCCTATATTGTGTTTTGTGGTACAGTAAACATGACACATAAAGTATAGAGAGACAGTAAAACGTCTTCCTGAAAAGAAAATAAAGCGTTTTTTCATAGTAAATAGAACTGTTTGGGGAAAAGTGTAACATTTTATTGATGTTTAATAGTTTCAACATCAAAGCTGCAATAAAAAAGAAAGTAGAATATTTTTCAATACTTCCATCCTTGTTATTGTTGTTTTCGAGAAGAGGAACTTCTTTTTAAGCATTTTTACAATGTTATTCGTTTTTGATTGTTTAAAGGGTGTACTTTTTATTTTCTAAAATACCGTTTAAAAAATTGTGCTCAAAAATTACTTTTATGATTATTTTTGAAAATTTAAGACTGCAGCATTTCTTCGTATCGAACACTCTTTTAGATGTGGTATAGGCAGTGGTTTCTCAAGTGACACTTTGTTAACCTTTTCCTTACGGGGTGATAGCATGTATCCTAAGAATACGGGCTTAAGAATGAATATATATATATATATATATATATATATATATATATATATATATATATATATATATATATGACAGGCGGGTTTCCCTGCTACATCTTAATTGCAGTCATCCTGTCCATTAATGCCGTTGGCGAGTGGAAAACACGTAGATCACGTAGGAAAACACGCAGAGTGGAAAACACGTAATAATCAGTCCAAAATTCGAAGTTGATTTATTTTTTCTTTAAGAAAACCACGCTCAAAATCTCTATCCCTAAATTGCCATTTTCAAAACTCTGCGACGCCGAGCAGAGCGGCCGCAAGCAGCGAGCTCCCAAATTAATCTGCGTAATTCTAAGTCAAAATAGCGCGACTACCCTTATGGCACATGCGCAGAGCCCAATCTGGAAAGTTCTATGTTAGGAAAATGAACCTTAAAAGGGCTATCTAAACTTCAGTTTATTAGATAATTTACTTGTATTACTTTCCGACATTCATGCTATCGTTTTAGACTAATGTAGCACTTATTATCTAACAAGTATTGGCATCACAGCAACTTTGACGTCATACATCTGAGAAATGTTGTTTTTCGTGTATTTTCCCCATGGTTTGTTATTTTTCCTTTCCAGGGTATTTTATGCAAATATGTCAATGTTATGTTACTGGCTTGTATAAATACTGCTCGAGTTAGAGCAAAGGTGCCGCTTGCAGCAGACACAGTTGAACTCACAAGCTAGTGAGATTCATATGTTAGAAGTCTCTGTGTGAGATTGTTTTGATTATACAAATGTTTTAAGTTATTGCTTTTAATATTTTTAAATGTTTATTGAAGTTTAAAATAAACGTAATTATTTTAACTGAAGTCTTGGTGATTTCTAAACACACCTCATACCAGACCAGTGCGTGCTCTTATATTGTCACTCTGCGTGACACTTGGTTATGGGCCTAGACATGCATTCGGGTGTGTGGTGCAATTAAAGACAAGGAAGCCGCCTGACTCCTGTGGAAGTAGCTGTGGAAGTAGCTCCAGTGATGGCCGTTCCGTGTTTCCGGTACAGTACGTGTCCAGCGTGGATCCAGTGAACTGACTTCGTAGCAACAGTATGCTGATCTGTCTATGCATTTTTTCATCGTCAGCTGTAATTATGATGTGCTTCGACGGCGGGCCAGGTCTGTAAATTTTGTTTTGTTTTGTGCTGCTCTCCTTTACAATTATCAAAGATGGATCCTACGATGATAGATCCATTGGGGGCGGACAATTATGCCACGTGGGCAGATGATGTAAAAGTGTTGCTAATGAGTAAAAATTGTTGGAGTATAGTAAATAAAACAGAAATTAAACCAGAGGTGGTTAAGGATGAAGTTCCTGATCTTAAAGAAGTTAGGGATTTTGAGGCTAGGAAAGGAAAAGCTTTTAGTATAATTTATCTAAATATTACAAAACCCTATAGAGCCCTTTTGACAGGTATCGATGATGCTTGCAAGGCATGGAACAGGCTTGAAACCCACTTTAGGCCTGATTCTCGTGCCCGAATCATTGGGCTAACTGATGCTTTTTTTAAATGTAGGCCGAATGAGTCTGAAAACATAGGCCTCTTTGCCGCCCGTTTGACTGACATTGTTAATCAATTAAATGATGCCGGCAAGCTTATTGACGACTGGTTTGTTGCTTTCCAGCTTATCAGACATCTCCCGACCGAGTTTGCTGGCATAGTTCAGACGATCTATAGATACCCAGACCCCCAATTCACATCTGATAAAGTTTTGAGTGAACTTTTGGCCGAAGAGTCTCGTCTGTTACAGGCTCAAGGTGACCAAGAGGCAGTTGTACTCGAGGCTACCGGAAAAAAGAATTTAAGAACTTTTGAAGATCGCAAATGTTTTCGGTGTGGCAAGAAAGGTCATCTTATCAAGAATTGTAGGGTCAATACAGTTAACCAGTCGAGGACACCCAAATTTGTCAAACCACCTGAAGCGGTACAAAAGTCAAATACCCGCAGAAAATTTTTAAGAAAGCGAACACAGAGTAATTTTATTGTCGAGGCTTCCCTGGGCAATAGTAGTGATAGGAAAACAGCCTGGGTTTTTGACACCGCGGCTAGTTCCCACTTCTGTTGCAATAGGTCCCTTTTTGTCGACTATAAGAAAAAGTCCGGAACCTCTATGGCTGTGGCCATTGATGGTATTGACTGTCCTATCGAAGGGATAGGGAAAATTAGAATGTTTTTCAGATATAAAAATAGGCAAGAAGATGTAACTCTGTCGAATGTCCTTTATTCGCCAAGACTTCGGCGTAATTTAATAGCGGGGTCTCTGATAGAAAGAAATGGGACTACATTCGAGGGTAAGAATGGTCATATTAGAGTTCTTGGTAGAGATGGCCGATTAATTTTCTGTGCAAAGAAACATAGGGGGTTGTACTACGTGTACCCCCAGTACCCTAAGAAGGCCGAATCCCCCGAGGTCTTGAGTACTACTGACAATTCTCTCAGTAAGTGGTATCGTAGGTTCAGCCACATAAATAGCAAATATATTGTTAAAACAAGTAAGGAAAACTGTGTGCGAGGTTTACGAAAGTTTAAAAATACTGAGGATATGAAGTGTGAGCCTTGTCAAGTAGCAAAATCTAAACGTGTCTCGTTCAAACCTATTGCGAAGATCAGGTCAAATAAACCTCTAGAGCTAGTGCACATGGATCTGTGTGCAATGCCAGAGAAATCTAAGGGAGGGCACAAGTACTTTCTTAGTATTATAGATGACCACTCGCGTAAGGTAAAGGTTTTTCCCCTCAAAGGAAAAACAGAGGTCTTCGATGCTTTTAAGAAATGGCAAAAGAGGGCCGAGAGGTTCACCGGAAAAAAGGTGATTAATGTAAGAACTGACCAAGGGTTGGAATTTTGTCACCAACAGTTCGAAGATTACCTAGAAGACCAATGTATACGAGGAGAGAGGACCAATACTTACTCCCCTGAACAAAATGGGGTAAGTGAGAGGTTCAACTTCACAGCCGTAGACGGGGTAAGAGCCCTTCTAGAGGATAGTTCTTTGAAAAAGTCATTTTGGAACGAGGCAGTTTTATGTTTCACATACACCTGGAACAGAGTTTGCCATCACAACCAGGTAAAAACACCTTTTGAGATTTTTGGAGGTAAATCTCCCTCAGTGAAACATTTAAAATGTTTTGGAAGCACTGCTTTTGTTGGGACCCCCAAACAACTACGGAAAAAGTTAGATTCTCGAGCCAAAAAGTGCGTCATGGTTGGATACGCAATGCGTACCAAAGGGTACCGTATCTGGATACCGGAGGAACATAAGGTCGTTGAGACCATTAATGTTAGGTTTGTGGAGCCCAGTGGTAGCGTACTGGACCCTATTGTACCAAACCCTGATTTCATAGACTTCGAGAGCGACACTGAGTCAGAAATCGACGAATCAGATGTTGAGCACGATGTGGAGGATAGAGGGTCTTCCAGTCATGATGACCAAACTGAACCTGTTGCAGGTCCATCCAGAGACCCAGAATCTCCCTTGAAAACCACCTCCTGGACCAGGCGAGCTGTACTTCGTGCAATCGGCAACAGACATGATATATACTATTACCCCGAAGGCAGTAAAGCACGTTTGAGGTCGCTTAATGATGTGGAGGAATACTGTCGGGCAAATAAAATTAAGTATAACAAAGCAGACTTTAATTTCATTACAAAAAATAATTATTCTGGGCCAGCTGAAAAGATTGACGAGAATATGTAATCGCGTGGTGATGAATCTTGTCATTCTTCTGCATGACTAGATGAAATCAATATCCCATCAAGTTTTAATGCCGCCCTGAGAACCCCCCAAGCAGATGAATGGTATAAATCTATGAAGGAGGAAATACAAGTGATGCATGATCGAGACGTCTGGGATCTAGTAGCCAAACCAGAGAAAGCCAAGATTGTTGGAAATCGTTGGGTTTTTAGCTTGAAGAAAAATTCGGAAGGTCAGGTGGTGAGATTTAAATCTCGCCTTGTTGCCCAGGGTTTTCTTCAGCGTAAAGGGGAATCTTATGATGAAACCTTCAGCCCTGTAGTAAATTTCACTTTAATAAGGTTGTTTTTCACTGTTCTGGTTGCTTATAAGAAATGGTCCCTGTCAGGGACGAGGCTATGATAGCGCCCCTCCGCCTCTCATGCGCATAACCCTGTCGCCATTTATCGGCACAGCGCATCCTAAGTTCAGTTGAATGGAGAAACTCAATCACGCAGGTCATACCGACAAGCGGTAGCCTGACCCCTTACGAACGTCTCTGTTTTATTCCTATCCTGTTGTTTTGTGTGAGTGTTTTGTTTGCGTCAATAAACGTTCGTCTTTGTGTTTACGAATGAAGATTTTATGTGTCCAGTTGTACATGACAAAAGAACCACGCCAGGTTACGACAGATTGGTGTCATATAGAGGGGTCATGTAAATAAACTGGACTTACTTTTACGGATATACTGAATGATAAACACGTTCATCTGAGAAGCTTTTTCAAGGTAAGAGCTTTAAGTTATCCATATTTAATGCATGCAACGATGGCGGACGATGATGTAAATAATGCTCAAAACGTAACAAAAACAAACGATGATCTTAAAATAATGCTATCTAAATTTAAGAAAGAAAGAAAAATCGTTCGAACTGCCGTCACTAGAATTACTTCATTGATTGAAACTGCTATTGCTGAGAACAATGTTGAAAATGTCGAAGAGCAGCTAGAATTTCTAAGGTTAAAATCTAAAAATTTGTCTGATTTAGATAGTAAAATTTGTGAACTCATAGATGAAAATAAAATCGAAACCGAAATTGAAACAGTTCAAGAATACGAAGATACAATAATAAGATGGAAGTACCGAGGTTCTAAATTTCTGAAAGGGAAAAATAGTATTGACAATTCTACAGATTCTAGCGTTTCTTCACAGAAAGAAAGCGATGAACAAAATGTTTCCCCACAACTAAGTGTTCGACTGCCCAAAATTGTAATGAACAAATTTTTCGGCAACCCATATGAATGGCAAACATTTTATAATTCGTATAACACGTCAATAGAACTAAACCAGAATTTATCGAAGATTGATAAGTTTAATTACTTAATAAGTTTACTTGGAGGTTCAGCTTTAAAAGTCGTTGAGGGATTTTCGTTAACCCCAGAGAATTACGATGAAGCAATCAAGCTCCTGAAAGCCAAATTTAATCGAAAAGATATTTTGATTAGCATGCATATGCAAAAACTCTTAAATCTAAAACCGGTTAAGAATTCGAGTGACATTTATGCATTAAGAGAATTATATGACACTGCTAACATACAAATACGTTCTTTAAACTCCCTGAATGTCAAAACAGAAACATTTGGAAATTTATTAGTTCCCTTATTGATGAAATCTATGCCAAAAGATATAGCTTTGGAATATTCGCGCAAAAAAGGGTCTGACGATAATTTTGATGTAGAAGATTTAATTGATTTTTTAAGAATTGAAATCGAAAGCCGGGAACGTACAGAGTCTTTAAATTCTGCTTATTTAGACGCAGGAAAAAATGGCGGAAAATTTTCGCGTTGGAACGACAGTTGTTATACATATAAGGCGCCATTCAAGGCCAAACCGCATAGCATTGATGAGTCAAAGAGGGTGAATCGGGTATCTGTGGTTGATGCTCGAGAATCGGGTTGTTTATTTTGCAATAAATCACATGAGATTGAATGTTGCCCGCTGACTCCCACGGAAAAAAAAGAAAAGTTAAAAGAAGCGAAACGTTGTTTTGTCTGTTACAAATTGGGCTGTAGAACTAAAAACTGCAATTCGAAAGAACGATGTGGTTCATGTAAGTCAAAATATCATGGAACTTTGTTACACGTTAATTATGAAAGGGGTAAAGATAAAGATGTCAAAAATGGTAGTATTTTAACCGCTCGCATTTCGTCTGACAAGTACTTTAACGTAAGCCCGGAAAACGAAAACGAAAGAAGTTTTGTTGACACTTTGCCAATGATTAAGTTGAAAGTAGATTCTAATATTCTAATCGGTGTTGCAGATTCTGGAACGCAAATATCTGTCGTCAAAAGTAGTTTAGTACCCGAAAAGTATAAAACACCTCATGGCAGTGTACAGTTAACATGTGCTTTCGGCCAGAGTTTAAGAGCACCATTAATTAATTTACCATTAACAAAGGTAGAAGATGATTTAAAATTTAAAGAACCCATTTATATAACATGTGCTATGGTACCTACGTTGTCAAATGATTTATTGTTGTCTGTAAGTGCTTTAAATGAATTAAATTGTAACGTCAAAGAAGTAAATTTAATTTTTAATGAAAAGGGAAGTGGTAGAGAAAAGGTATTGCAGAATAATGAAATGAAATGTGATACTCCAGATAATGTTGCATTTTATTTGATAGAAGATAGTAATTTTAATCTACAAATGCTTTATGATGATAGAAGTGAGAACTTAAGTAATATTTCAGATGCTGGTAATGTGTATAAATGTAATGATTTAATCGAGAGTATTGTCGAGAGTACTATTGAATGTTGTGCAACTATGTCTAAAAACGTAAGTAAGGATGATTCCGTTAACAAGATTGATCAAAATGAAATATCTGATTCAGAAAAGTTTCGAAACGAACAAAAGGATGATAAAAGTTTACAGTCATGTTGGCAAGATGCCCAGAAAGAAATTAATCGATTCTATGTGGTTGACAATTTTTTGTACCACCGAGATAAAATTTTAGGTGAACGCGTAGATCAATTAGTAGTTCCAACGTCTCGTAGAAAACGGTTGTTAGAGCTTGCTCACTCTAGTTTATGGGGAGGCCATTTACGGAAAAAGAAAACGGCCGAACGTCTTAAGTACTCATTTTACTGGCCTAGTATGAAGACGGACATAGAAGAATGGTGTAACTCGTGTGTTGCCTGTCAGCTTCAAGCCAAGAAACGCCCATTTGATGAAGTCCCAATCACACCAGTTTCACGTCCCGATGAACCGTTTCAAGTGATAAATGTCGATTTAATAGGCCCCATGGAACCAAGTAGCCGAGGCTTCAAGTACGTTCTTTGTGCCGTGGATCAATGCACTAGATGGCCAGAGGCGATTCCGTTGAAGACTGTGACAGCAAAATCTACATGCGACGCCTTACTACAGATTTTTACACGTACAGGAATACCCAAAATGGTTGCGACGGACCAAGGAACCAACTTTACGTCAGCTTTGACGAAAGAATTTTTGAAGAGACTTGGGTCATGCCCTAGATTCTCGACCCCAGGTCACCCAAGCTCGGATGGACTTGTTGAACATTTTAATGCTATTCTAAAAGGGATGATTCATCATACGATGAGAGAATATTCGGAAGACTGGGACAAGCATATTCCTTTTTTATTATGGGCTTATCGTGAAGTTCCAAACGCCACCACTGGAGTTAGCCCGTTTCAAATGCTCTATGGTCGACGACCAACAGGACCTCTGTCCATTTTAAAGTCAACTTGGACCGATGAAACCTTGATTCCCCTTGGACAGTTGAAATCAGTTACTGATTACTTAAACAATTTAAAGACGAAATTAGAGAATTCTGCAGAACATGCTGGTCTCACTGCTGCAGGAAAACAGGAAGCCTATACACACTATCGTAATAGGAAGACCCGTCATAAAGAATTCAAAGAAGGAGACAAGGTAATTGTCCTAATTCCAGATAGTGACAATAAAGTCTATGCACGATGGACCGGGCCGGCTACGATTGTGAAAAGGAAAAACACGTACGGTTATTTGGTGCAACTACCTGATAATGGCATTAGACATATCCATGCCAATAAGATAAGGGAATTCCAGGCATCAGCTAACAATGTCGGTGTTATTTATGATGCTGATGTTGACTTTGGAGAAATTGAAAACGTCCCCAGGATCACTATTTAGGCCCTGATCCCGAAGTGGACCTGACACACTTAGAACCTAGCAAGAGAATGGACGTTATAAAGATCCTTCGGAAACATTCCAGCCTTAGGTCAGGTGTTCCACGAATTGCTCACGTTGGAGAGCATAACATCAAATTGAAACCAGGAAGTGTACCGAAGAAGCAAAAGCCATTTCGAATCCCAGAAGCTTTGAAGGAAGAAGTCGATCGCCAGATTGAAGAATTATTACAACTGGGACTGATTGTACCTTCTGAATGTGAATATGCACATCCAGTTGTATGTGTCTCGAAGAAAGACGGAACTGTTCGGTTATGTGTGGATTACAGATACTTGAATTCCCAGACTGAAACAGACTCATTTCCGATGAAAAATGCTACGGACTTAATTTATCAAGTGTCTAAAGCAAAGTACTTCACTCTCATAGATTTACTGAAAGGTTACTGGCAAGTAAAGCTTAACCCTGATTGCCGGGACTTAACATCTTTCGTCACGCACCGAGGACAGTATGCATTTGTTGTCCTTCCCTTTGGATTACGTAACGCTGCCGCTACATTTCAAAGAACTATGAATAAGACACTTTCTAAGCACAAAGAGTACGCCGAGTCGTACATTGATGATGTTACGATTTATTCAGATGATTGGAATACGCATCTCAAACATCTTGACGCAGTTATGACGACCCTAGAAGAAGCTAACTTTACTATTAATTTTCAAAAGTGTGACTTTGCTAAAGGAAAGATCAAATTTCTTGGTCATATCGTAGGTTCCGGATCACACGAACCAGATCCTGAAAAAGTGCAGGCTATACAGAATTTAGAGCCGCCTAAAACCAAGAAAGATGTAAGAAGTATCCTAGGACTATTATCTTATTATAGAGCTTATGTTCCAAACTTTTCAGATATTGCTCGTCCTTTGACTACTTTAACTAAACGAAGAGCTCCAAACGATGTTGTGTGGCTAAACGAACATGATGTTGCTTTTGTTAATCTTTTAAGAAAGCAATATGTAACGCCCCTAAGTGTTATTCCCCGAATTTCAAGCTACCCTTCATAATATACGCAGATGCATCTTCTTATGCTGTAGGAGCATGTTTAGCTCAAAAAGATGAACAGGCCATCGAACATCCTATTGCATTTGCAAGCAAGAAACTGACTGAAGTGCAAGAAAAGTACGCTGTAATCGAAAAGGAAGCTTATGCCGTAATTTTTGCTTTAAAGAAGTTTGAGACTTATGTATTCGGCTCAGAAATTATAATCGTCAGTGATCATAATCCTTTGAAGTTCCTTACGAACTGTGCATCCCAAAGCCCCCGACTTCAAAGATGGTCTCTTGCTTTACAACGTTTTCATGCCACGATTACTTACCGTAAAGGAAAAGAACACTTGAATGCTGATTCCTTGTCACGTTTAAAAGCCGATCACTGGGAAGATAATTAATGACTTTTCATGAACTGAATGACTTTTAATGAACAATTTATTTTTCTTTATTATTAATCCTATATGTCTTGTCTTTTCCAGGAAATAGTAGATGTATCTCGCAGATGATGGAAAAGCTATTTAATTTTTTTTTCTTATGTTTGATTGAAATGATTAGTATTGGTATATTCTTATTTTAAACCTTTATTTAGTTTGTTAGTTCTCAAAAGTTAAATATTTTAGCTCATTTTTTTTTTAAAATTTAGTATGTTTAGTGCCTTGCATATGAAGCTTAATTATCAGTTAATGTCTAAAACCTTTTAAAGTATGGGTTTCATTTTTTTTTATTTGTTTATGTGTTATGCTTTTAATAATCTCATGTCTCATTTTTTTTATTTCTCATACATGTTTGTTATCAAGGTGAATGTTGTTAATGTGATGATATATATATATGTAAGAAGCAATTTGATTTGTCTTCAAGAAGACCCAATCAAATCTTTTAGAGGGGAGGTGTCAGGGACGAGGCTATGATAGCGCCCCTCCGCCTCTCATGCGCATAACCCTGTCGCCATTTATCGGCACAGCGCATCCTAAGTTCAGTTGAATGGAGAAACTCAATCACGCAGGTCATACCGACAAGCGGTAGCCTGACCCCTTACGAACGTCTCTGTTTTATTCCTATCCTGTTGTTTTGTGTGAGTGTTTTGTTTGCGTCAATAAACGTTCGTCTTTGTGTTTACGAATGAAGATTTTATGTGTCCAGTTGTACATGACAAAAGAACCACGCCAGGTTACGACAGTCCCATAGACAAATTGATATAAAATGTGCTTATTTATATGCCCCACTATCTGATACCGTATATATGAGTCAACCTCAAGGTTTTGTTGACCCCCAAAAACCACACCTAGTTTGTCGCTTGAAAAAAGCATTATACGGCCTGCATCAAAGCGGCCGTGAGTGGTTCTTTGAGATTAGCAGTAAATTGCTTGAAATGGGCTTTAATGAAATTTCTTGGGCTAATTGTGTTTTTACATATCAAAATGATATAGTTCTGTTGCTATACGTGGTCGACATTGTAATTTTTGGTGAAAATGATAGTCGTATCGACCGCGTCATAAAAAATCTAAGTTCTAAATTTGATTTGAAAGAACTAGGCAGAACTAGAAACCTATTGGGGGTGGAAATCGAAGAATCTGATGGCAAAATTTTTATTCACCAGAAGGACTATATTAGAAGAGTGAAAACCCTTTTCTTCAAGTTTAAGCTCCCGGTGGTTTCACTACCAATTCCTAAGGGCTTAGTGCTGTCAAAAAACCAATGTCCTGATTCGGATGAAGAACGTAAACAGATGGAACAAATTCCTTATCGGAGTGCTATAGGGTGTTTAGCGTTTCTTGCTAACCGAACTAGGCCCGATATTTGTTTCGCCGTTAACATCCTATCACAATTTCAATCAGACCCTGGTATGACGCACTGGAATGCACTTGTTAAACTTCTGGGGTATGTGTGTCAAACAGAAAATTACCGACTTGAGTTGTCAAGGGTAAATAAGTTAGAATTAGTTTGTTTTAGTGATGCCGACTGTGCATCCAACCGGGATGATAGAATTTCTATGGGAGGAATGCTACTTTTAGTTGATAAGGCCCCTATTGCTTGGCGTACATTTAAACAGAAATGTGTGAGACTTTCATCAATGGAAAGTGAATACGTGTCTATTACTGAGGCATCAAAAGAACTGGTTTGGATAACACGTATTTTAGATGAGTGCTATGATAAGAATATTCTTGATTTTAAACCATCTGAAATCACTTTATTTTCCGACAACCAGGCTGCTATCAGTTTTTGTAAATCCCCCATAGAAAATCATAAAACAAAACATATATCAGTCAAATTACATTTTATTAGAAATTTGATTAATGATAATCTATTTAATTTAAAGTATATACATACAAAGAAAAACCTTGCTGACTGCTTTACTAAAGCAGTGAAAAAACTTCAACTTAAAAATTTTTTTGGACTCTCTGTTTAAGTTGTAAGAATTTTTATAAGTCCAGATGTGTTCTGGCACTTTTGTGTGTTTTATACCTTTTTGAAAGGTGTTTGGTTGTTTTTAAAAGTAAAAAATGTTATCTTGTATATATTTCTGTGTATGTATGTGGTTGTCTTAGAGGGAGAGAGTAACGGTCCCCGCGAGGGCACATTTTTGCTAATCGTAATGTATTCGGATTGCTCGAGCAGCCCCAATACCGTTTCGGAGGGGTGAAACTGTAATTTGCCAGAGAGTTATGAAGAATATGTTATGCGTTAGTAAGTGTGTATCTTAGCCCCCAGTCACGGCAGTCGTTAAATTTTTATTTCCGTAAGCCCCAGTTTTAAAATGGAACCTGTCATATGCCCACTCTTACTCTAGATAACCACATGCACATATAAATTTTCAATCTTACATACTTTTGATATTAATGTTTGATACTTTTTGCATTATCCCTTGCAATATTTTTCGGGGGGAGTGTGGCCACACTCATAATTTAAGAGTAGTATTGTCTTTCAATTGTATCTGAAATGTGTACTTTTCACTTGCTTTAATTTAAGTGTCCTTTTTTTGTACACTTGTAAAATGTGATGTGTTCTTTCTCAAAAATGTTTATTGCAATTATGTATGTAATCACGCATTACTGTGGTATCTTCGTTTTTAGCATTCCATGATATTTACGTCTTGCAATGTGTTTATTACCCTTTCATATGCTTGCATCTTGTTCATGAAATGTATTACTTGAATCGTGATTGCTTTTATTTCCTTGAGTGTATTGTATGATAGTTATACCTTCCCGAACTTTTCTGGGAAATTTTTTTCTGCAAATTAAAATATAAGTAAGTTCAATTTTTTTTTGTAGGTATGAACTGTGTATATACAATTAATGATAATGCTTGTAAACTAAATTTAAAGTACTTAATCTTTTAAATTTTCAACATTACCGTAAACGTTTTAGTTCTGTGTGGACTTCGCATTTTCAGCTCGAATGAAAATTAAGGTGACTTGTTCTGGGTGAACATTTTTAAACTTAAGTTTTTCTTAGATATCAAGTTCTGTGTGAACGTAAAGCAATTTTTTTAATGTCTTAAAAGTAATAGGCGGGCCACTTGTTAGGAAAATGAACCTTAAAAGGGCTATCTAAACTTCAGTTTATTAGATAATTTACTTGTATTACTTTCCGACATTCATGCTATCGTTTTAGACTAATGTAGCACTTATTATCTAACAAGTAATGGCGTCACAGCAACTTTGACGTCATACATCTGAGAAATGTTGTTTTTCGTGTATTTTCCCCATGGTTTGTTATTTTTCCTTTCCAGGGTATTTTATGCAAATATGTCAATGTTATGTTACTGGCTTGTATAAATACTGCTCGAGTTAGAGCAAAGGTGCCGCTTGCAGCAGACACAGTTGAACTCACAAGCTAGTGTGACTCATATGTTAGAAGTCTCTGTGTGAGATTGTTTTGATTATACAAATGTTTTAAGTTATTGCTTTTAATATTTTTAAATGTTTATTGAAGTTTAAAATAAACGTAATTATTTTAACTGAAGTCTTGGTGATTTCTAAACACACCTCATACCAGACCAGTGCGTGCTCTTATATTGTCACTCTGAGTGACATTCTAGAAGCTTGTTTCCCGCCAAACCTAGTACAGTATCTAAAATAAATTCCCCGATGGAACTTCAATCCACTTCCGTTAATCGAGGTCATCCTTCAAAACGGGGAAAAACCTTTTTTTTCACCCACAACGCGTCTTGGAATATGAAACTAGTGGCTTTTAGCGCCACGAAAATAATCTATCCCGAAGCCCCCTTTAAATTTTAACTTAATTATTCCTTTCCCCAATTAATTCCCGATATATATATGTGTATATATATATATATATATATATATATATATATATATATATATATATATATATATATATATATATATATACACACACGCACATTACCCTACAATATGGACCGGTCGCCAGCGGATATGCACAAAATCTGACTGCATGTCGGATTTTATGCAAATCCACTGCTCGCACGTGACCTGTTAAGGTTAAATACGATACGCGAAGTGGTAACGTCGTTAGTTCTGTGTGAAATTGTGACATGTCGAAACGAAAGGAACTTTGTGGCTTTGAAAGAGATGTTAGAGTTGGTTGTCACATTAGTGGCAAGTCTATTCGCGCAATTGCGATAGAATTATCACAGACACGGTCAGTTGTTGGTGATGTCGTGAAGAAACGGAAGACTACGGGAGTCGGGAAATGAACTGCACACATTGGTTGTCCCCGTAAACTGACCGAAAGGGATCGGCATGTCCTGAAGAGTGAGGTTCCTAAGAACCGCAAGAAACCACTCGAAATCATCAACAGTGAGTTTCAACAGGTAGCAGGGGTAACGGTGCACCCCAATACTCTGCGAGAAGAACTGGACACCCTTAATATCCACGGATGTGTTGCCACACACAAATCAAACATCACCCCATCCAACAAAGCCGGCAGACTCGCTTGGTGTTTGCAACGTCACAACTAGACCACTGGAAAACTGTTTTATGGGACGACGAGTCACGTTACACGCTCTTCCAGTCGAATGGGAATGCTTGGGTTTGGCGAATGCTAGGCTAACTTCTGTTACCCAGTGCATCGTTCCAACTCTCAATTTCAGTGGTACTGGAGTACTACCGCTGAAAGTACACCACTACCACTGAAATTGAGAGTGCTTTAAGTGCATGTGCACTGATCTGGTTGCTTAGTCTTCGGCTTTTTCAGCTGCCACCAAGTTCGTTGCACTGATGAAGAAGCTCCTTTGTAGCTTCGAAACGGCCGTATGCAGAATAATTGCATCTTATTGCTATTTGTGCTGTATTTGCGTTGGTTTTCCTGTTTATTCCTCAAGAACAAAAGTGGTATCTTTTCTTTTCAAAAAAAAGTGGTGTATTTGTTTGGGGGTGTTTTTCGTGGTATGGCGTGGGATCGTTGAATGTTCCTGATAAATTGAACGCCGACACTTACATGACCATTTTGGACAATCAGGTTCTTCCTACGCTCTGGCAATTTTATGGAATGGACGAATGTTACTTTCTGGACGACAACGTTCCATGTCATGTTGCAGCCTCTGTCAAGCAGTGGTATAAAGATATGGATGTGAAACGTTTTCCCTGGCCTGATCAGAGTCCCGACCTAAACCCCATAGAACATTTGTGAGATGAGTAACACTTACGGACCAGGAAGCGACATTCTTGCAGTAGGGATGGACACAAATACCAATAGTTGTGTATCAAAACATTTTTGAAAGTATGCCCAAAAGGGTTGCTAGTGTAATTGCAACACGTGGAGGTCCATCCCCCTATTAAAGCATGTATTCTTTCCCTTATACCATCACATCTTGCTATCCGGTCGTAGGGTAGTGTATATTATATATATATATATATATATATATATATACAGGGTGTCCCAAAACGACCGCATAAACTCTGCACACCTAGATTCCTCGTTGGGAGTACATAAAAACTGCCCAAAGAAGCGTTTTTGTACGATCCACAGTTTACGAGAAAAATACGAAAAACAAAGTATGACGTCACTGCCAGTGCAAGAAAAACACTTTATTGAACATATCAACAGCATGCACAATTTAAAGCAGATGTTCAAAGTGTCCGCCGTGCATGTCGAGGCAGGATTGAGCACGCCCAGGAATGGCTGTATCACACGTTGCTGCATCGCGGGGTTCACCGAAGTACAACTTATGGTCCTAAAAAAATACGGTAATTACTGCATTTTTTCCAATAAAATTCATTTCTTCATACTGAAATTAAAATTGAATTAAATACCGGTCAAAAGATACATTCTGTTATATGTGTAAAAATATTTTGTCGAGATAATTTTATGCAATATTTTCAGTAATTTACTATTTCAATTTGCTTGCAATATTGTCATCCGTAACAAAAACTTTGGGTAGGAAAGTGAAGCTTGGAAGTATACAGTGCCTGGGGATTCATACAGTCTCATTTGGGTTCTGTTAACCCCACCACCCAAACAACAAACAACTGCGAGGAATATTCCATCGCATATTTTCCTCAAAAAGCGGAAGTCAAATATTCCTCTTTTCGCTTATATCTTAAGCTGCTTTTTAAAATATTATAAACCTTTTAGAGATAAAATGGACGTTAGCGGGATTTCAAGCGACTGGAGGAGCTTTAAGTTATTTTATCAATTTATTTAGAATTTTTTCCTGTGTGGGTGTGTGAGCTTGAGAAAGATCTGTGTTCATAAAAATAGTTTATTTTAGCTTGAGGAATTTTAATGCTTTCAGTTTTATTCATTTTTTAAGGGTTTTCTTTTTAATGTTTTTAAAGAGTGTGAAAATTCGGTTTATTGGTATTCTTTAATTCGATTTTCTTGGTATCATTTTTTGTGAGAAATTTAAGAGATTATTTTTCATAGATTACTGAAATACGTCGTATAAATCCATTGCGTTCTAAACTTCATTTTTCTTTGAAAGAGACAAATTTCTTTTGCATGTAATGTGTTACATTGTAACACGAACAACAAAGACTTAAGACAAAGACTAAGTTACTGCAATGAAATTTATATGAGCGATGCCATATGGTACAATGCATATATGACTGAAATTACATATTTGTAATCCAAGAGGAACATGTTAAAATCAGTATTTTGGGCATCCACCTTTAGCAGTTATAACAACATCCATTTTTCTTAAGTTATGGCTACGTGTGATGACAGTGACTAATCTTCGAGCAATCGTATCCCTCACGTATTCCATGAAGATCAAAAGGAGTTGAGCAGACCAAGGATAAGGTGATTGTTGTCGGCCACAGAAGAAATGCTGGACAATTTGGAGAGATAATGAACCTTGTCCTGATGATAGCTACAGGAAAGGTCTGTTAGAAGGGTAGGACTCTTATTTCTAAGAAATCTCTGATGTTCCGCTGATTTTCCATGGCATCTGAGATCTCCGTATCAGGCACGACCGTGAAGGAAATGAAATCCATCCAATGTGGTTCTTAAATTTTGAATCTAGACTCGTCATAAAACACGATTCACTCCCATTCAGCGTACCAGTGTCTTCGCTTTCATCACCATTGAAGTCTCTGACATCTATGGTATAAGGCAAAATGAAGTCGCAGAAACAAACACCGAGCTAATAGCCCTTGCAGCAGCAATTGTAGGCGAACAGTGAAAGACATGGCTTGATGTAGCTCCATCCTCCATTATTGAGATAACGTTGGGGATGTTGCTGTATTATTAGTCACCACCATGCGTAGCAATTGCCTTTCTTCTCTTTCTGACATATTCATAAGTGTTTCAAATCCCTCACGACAATGTTTAGAACCTTTCTGAGTCCATTGTCTCCAAATAGGCATAATTGTCCTATCGTTTCACCAAGAGCGTGCAGCACTATTACGATACGACAAATCCCCTTGTATCAACCAAATAATTTTTCCTCTGTCAATTGTTCCTGATGTCCTGTTTCGCGATGCGGCAAGTTTACAAACTAGCAATACGGTACCAATATATTTCACCAACACCATGTTTAGAATTCCCTTTGGAGGCCTTCGTTTAAATCATCCAAGTCATATTTCTGCCTTCATTACACCCACAAATTTGTCCGTGTTTGCTATACGCAGCTGAGATTTTAATCATTTGCCCTTAGCAGGAAAAAATACCCATCAGAACTATTTCAGGTCAATCCAACTCTTTCTTGGTGTTACTATTTCAATGAACGTAAGTGTATTTCGAGCGGAAATAATGTTACAATGATGTGCGATTAATAATTAAGACAACACTTATTAACTGCAGTTTATCAAAAAGGAAAAAATCACAGATGTTATCAATGCCATTAAATTTTCCCTTTTTAATAAGTATTTTCTTTACTAGTATTTGCTTTACTGGAACTGCAGACGTTACCAACTAATGACACTGAATTTGCTTCACTATCTAGTATTTTCGAGTATACCTTATGTAACGAAGTTACCAAGGGATGAACAATTTTATTCCGAGTTAACATAAATAAGACAGAAAAAAAATCAATGAATGATTAAAAATAATTTCGAGACCTGTTTTTTCAGTTATCATGGAAACTGATAGCTTGAGAAGTTGAGTTGAGTTGAGATGGTATGAACTCTCATCATTTCTATAGGGTTTTCTTCAGATATGTTTCATGTTAATTTTACCCTGTTTCCCGATTGGACTCTGTTTAGTTAATGTGCAACGAAACAATACAATGAAAGAAGAAGACGGAGTATGTATGGTAGGTAACTGAACTCCTTGTGGAAAGCGCTCGTCATTGTAGCTGCCTTGGTTCTGTAGGATTCTAGTTTTACGCCAGCTGATTTCAGCTAATTGAAGGTTGATATTAGATAGGACTCGATAATAATCGACGATCGTCAGTAAAAAAATTTCTGAATATAGTTAACGAAAAGTTAGATAAACCAGTAGTTTAATTTATTTTTTACTTTTAATTTTTTCCCCTTTAATTCTTTAAGTTCATTGTTACGTTCTGAGATTAAATCGGAAATAAAGGATGCCAGAAAAGATTAAAAGACCATATGAGTGAAAGAAATAACTAAAAAGATTATGATTCCATAATACTAAGAATTTCAGTGTTGGGGAGTATAGAATAAGGACCTCATATTACCAAATTGATTGGTATTCTGTGAGCCTTTAGGAAGGTTCGATAAATTTTTCTAGTGTCTAGCACAATTTGCTCGCTTGAAGGCAAATAGAAATATTGCTACCCGTATTAAAGAAGCAAATTTAAACTTCAGATCAAAACCATTATTTTATTGAAATAAATCTGGTCTTGATTTTGGCACTATTGTAAAAATTTCCTACGAAGAATGAAATATTGAGAAGCAGAAAAGGAGGCAAATTCATTACACATTTATTTTCAACCGTTAATGTACAGTACATAAAGACTGTTTATAACAGGTTCTGTGAGTTAAATCGCAGTTACTGTGATTAGTTGATCTTGAAACAGGCATTAGATACATCCTTCTGTCACACTGTGAAGGAAAACTGGATTACGATTGATCCTCTACAAGTTATTTAAATTTTAAACTTTTAATCGTGAAAGCCTTTAGCTATGCGTTGTGGGCTGAAATGGCCTCCAAGTCATCAGTAAAAATATTGAGAAATTTTACATGAGGAATTCCATTGCATCTAGAAGACTTACAGGCAGTGCCAGCGGTTCTCAACATACCGTCTTCGAACGAGTCCGTTTTAAGGCTGATATATACTAACCATATTGGACTCGCACACCTCATTGTTAAACTATGGAGAAAAAGTGTCTACTATTTACAGCTACATAAAGGATGATAGTCCAAATAATAAAGGTATTTTCAGATAGCCCGAACTATTCTGCACTTTGCAACAGGATTCATTTCGTAAATTTCGTCCATCAAAGGAATTGATGAGCTTTAAAACACCCAATACCAGATTTTTCAATAATTTAGATTTTAAAATGAGTATTATGAATATATATATATATATATATATATATATATATATATATATATATATATATATATATATATATATATATATATATATATATATATATATATATATATATATATATATATATATAGGCGCATTGGCCCAGTTGGCAAAAGCAGCGGGCAAGTGATCTGAACGTCCCTGGTTCGATGCTCGTCTCTGCAAATCCACCGCCGTGTTCACTAATGGTGACCGGGGCACGTAAAGTAGGTCGTGGCTGTAATGTCCTCCAAGTTCTCAAATTCACCTCTGGAGGTACAGGGTCAAATGTTCTGGTCTCGTCACTTGACTTGGGGTCTCGTCACGGGACCGGTCATTTAGCCAAGTCGGACTCCGACCCTTGTGGTGCTGATTCAAAACAGGAGCCGCACCTTTATCGCCCATAGCTTTCGGGACTTGATCTGATGTTACTGTCGGTCAAGGGGCATAAACAACACAACATATTTAAAAATATTATTTACATTAATAAAAACGAAAAATGCCTCAAGGTATAAAATTTTTTTCTCTATTACGGAGGGCAATTTTAAAAAAAATCTTTAAATCCAAGTCGTCAATCCTTGTACACATTTTCTCCATAGGTTAGCTTCATAGGTTGTCCATAGGTAATTGAGGTGAGAGAATCCAATAGGGTTAGTACACAGAAGCCTTAAAAGGGCTGTAATGGTTTGCCATCCTCCTCTAATTTCTTTTCAGAACCGATTAACATGGAAGAAACAAGACTATAATATTTCCTTTAAGGATTCTGAGAATCTTATAAAAATACTGCATTTTAGAAATATAAATTCTTTATAATAAGCAGGCAGCAGAACGCTCTCGGAGCCTTAATATCACTTGACGTTGCAGGGTCTTATAACCAAAAATGCTTCTCGAAATTCTGATAAAAAATAAATTGCATTGAAAGGTCCATTCTGGGAGCCGAAATATTATTTGATATGTAATGAAGATAGACTTCTTGAATGCTATTCACATTTGAAAATCATGTTTTCATTGATGTCACGACTGGAGGTCTAAGTGTTCGTTGCTCTTAAGCTAGTAACGGTAACTCGGGGTGAAAAGTATTTAAAGTCACTTTACGAATCCCAAGTGAACTTGCCTCTCAGGTGATAAAGGTGCTATGAAATGTAAATAAACTTTACTGAAAAAAACAAATGTGACTTGAAATGACACATTTTGCTGAAAAAATTGCATTTTAAATCAGACCTAGAAATAGAAGCAATGTTTCTTAGAAGAAATTCTCGATACTTGATAGGATCATTCTCTTCAGAACAAAATATTCCTGGAGCGTATCTCAGCAGACCTTACTCAATATCTATGTTTCATCACTTTCTCAAAATCTCTTCCACTTATTTTATATTTAACTCTGGAAACTGACAGTCTTTTCAAATACTTTCACCTCGCTTTTACGTTTATTATTTTTTCTAGAAATAGAAACAAAAAAAAAAAGGTTATCATGTGGCATATTGTATTCTCTTTAGAAACAAGTTTTCGGCATAGTTTCACTCTTTTAGTAAAAGTTTCGTAAAAAAAGGTATTAAAGCATTTTTTCCCTTCAGCTTTTATACGTTAAAGATTAGAGAATAAGACTGCTTTATTTTAGCGATTCGGAAGTTTTGTGTTGTGTCTTTGAAACGTATTCACGAAGTTCTATTTATTTATTTATTCCAGGGTGGGATATCTGAGGAAATACGAAGAATATTTCATGTGCTAACTGTACTCCTCTTGCACTACAAAAATTTTAAGTGTCATAAAAAATGTTATTAAGCGTAAGTGATCTTAGTGCAGTGTATATTCGGATACTGACAGCGGTATTTTTAACCCTTCAGTGGGAACATGATTATTTTGCCTGGAAGGCAGATATAGATGAAATATCTCTTTCCAATCGTCAAACCATTTCTCCTTAATTCTTGGCCAGCTTCTATTGAACAGAACCAATTATCAAAGGTTATATTTCGGTTCGTTTCGTAGAAGCATTTCAGAAGTCTGCCTACTAGACAGATATTCCCACTAAAATATGTTGAATTATCCGACTGTCAGGCAGATATTCTTCCTACATTTTATATAAAATGTACAGTAAGGCTGGAAATCTTTCAAGATTTGAGTTTTTGAAGGTTTCAGGAACGACTTTGGCCAAACCTTGCTTTATGTAAATTCAGTCTTACTTAGCAATTTTATGATATTTTAAATATTTTACAGGTTATATGGAAATTTTATGCACTTAAAGACAATTACATATAAAACATTTCCATATAAAATTTTAATCTTTATGTGGGAATGTTATATCTTTAAACACATGACCGAATTGTTATTTTATTTTAGCACAAGCTAGTATATATATTTTTTAAATGTAGAGTCTTTTGACATTATGGTAAAGATACGGTTTCATATAAGTCAATATATATCTCCCTAAAATAAATTTGCCCTTTTCATCTGATTTACGTTTAGTCTTTCAACTTTCTTCCGTTTAACTTTCATGAAGCGCTGAAAAGATATTTCTTAAAAAACATGCCTGCTGATCATGCCTGCGGATCAATGTTTCAAAAGAGGTAACATAAAACAGGGTTTGGCCAAAGTCGTTCCCGGAACCTTCAAAAACTCAAATCTTGAAAGATTTAAAGCCTTACTGTACATTTTATATAAAATGTAGGAAGAATATCTGCCTGACAGTCAGATAATTCAACATATTTTAGTGGGAATATCTGTCTAGTAGACAGACAACGTTCTAGAAAAATGGCACTTACCTGAACCATAGAAGGCTAGCGTCACGAATCACCCTTCCACAGTGAAGACAAGATGTTGACTGCAGCACTTGTAGACTCACAGTACCCAAGGCAGAAAGGTGAGGGACCCAGAGTTGAATAAATAAACCATAGCTGCCTGAGAAGCAGATGTTCCCATTGAAGGGTTAATCTTAGAGATTCTTAAAAAACAGTATTTTTATCTTGCATTGAATGTCCTATTTTAGTTTATTCAGTGAGAGAGAGACTTGTGTTACCTTTTAATTTATTCGTATAATGTATAATGGGTACAATAATAAAACAGTACAGGTAGACCTCCTACAGCACGGCATCTTACAACACGGTTTCGCTCTAACACGATAAGATAAATTGCGGGAACCCTCGTATAACACTGCAACCAACCTGTAACACGGTTTCGCTCTAACACGATAAAAAATTTGCGAAAGCCTTTGTACAACAGTGTACTTCTATAACACAACATAACATGATTTTTGTTTAACACATATAAAAACTAAACTACCCTAAAATAAGGACGGGAAGGAATAATGAACTATAGTGGCTTTACATGAAAATGTATAAACAAATTGTAATTTATTCTTTTTTAACTCTATAAAATTACAAGAAGGTCTAAGCTTAGCCGAAAATCTTGAATCATTTTTCCTGAATGCAGACCCTTCCGCTGAAAGAAGCCGGAAATTCAAAAGGGAGCTACAAAATTAATTGTCCATCTCCATACAATGACCTTGTAAGAACCAGCAAATAAACCAAAATTACAGATTTTTTAAAGAGGATAGAAGGTGCAAAAAGTCTAAATGAAGAAAAAGGTTCTGAATGTATAGCTGATATCCTTTAACCGATAAAAGGTTTCGTTTGCTTGTACTGAGCAGTGAAAAGGAAGAAATTTATTAAATTAAGGTCGCATTTAATGAAAATAATATTCTTTGTTTCTTTTCATTTTGTGTTATACATACATTTATATTTTTAATAAAAATTGAGTTGCATATATGGAATTTTAAAAAAATGTTTATTGTTAATAAGTTTTCAGAACGTAACCCCCCTTTTTTGAACTGTCGCTGGGTCTCATATAACACGGTTTCACACAACACGGTATTTTCTAGGAACTTATCTACCTTGTTATA
Source organism: Dolomedes plantarius (assembly GCA_907164885.2). Classification (NCBI taxonomy): domain Eukaryota; kingdom Metazoa; phylum Arthropoda; class Arachnida; order Araneae; family Dolomedidae; genus Dolomedes; species Dolomedes plantarius. The sequence goes on from OU015498.1 coordinate 38,548,515, forward strand.
GGAGGGTTGCCTGTACTTTTAGAAACTTCCAGGCCACCTGAAACCCGCTGGTACAGTCTTCGTACTTTTGGCTCTATAAGTAGGTTATGAAGAATTAAAGCTAATTTTACTGCTTCTTACTTTGAAGTTCGATAGCTTGGATATTAGTTAAAGAGAAAATGTTACGAAATATTTCAGGCTATTCATGGTCTTGTGAATTTAAGTACCCGGGCAGATTATTCCTTATAACTTCGAGTAGTTGTTGCTTTGATGAATGCAACTCTACTCGATACTGTGGGACAGATTAAACAGTGTTCGTGTATAACACACAGTAAGAGTCGGAGATCGTTATTCCTCATTATTTCGAGAAGTTGCTTTGTTGAATATAACTGGAATATATACTGTGGGGTATATTAGACATTATGAAGGTTTATATATGATTTGTGAATTACATAATTTTTATCCTCGACGGTGAACTTTATAATGCTTCGAGTAGTTGTTGCTTTGATGAATGTAACTCTACTCGATACTGTGGGATAGATTAAACAGTGTTCGTGTATATCACACAGTAAGAGTCGGAGATCGTTATTCCTCATTATTTCGAGAAGTTGCTTTGTTGAATATAACTGGAATATGTACTGTGGGATATATTAGACATTATGAATGTTTATATATGATTTGTGAATTACATAATTTTTATCCTCGACGGTGAACTTTATAATGCTTCGAGTAGTTGTTGCTTTGATGAATGTAACTCTACTCGATACTGTGGGATAGATTAAACAGTGTTCGTGTATATCACACAGTAAGAGTCGGAGATCGTTATTCCTCATTATTTCGAGAAGTTGCTTTGTTGAATATAACTGGAATATGTACTGTGGGATATATTAGACATTATGAATGTTTATATATGATTTGTGAATTACATAATTTTTATCCTCGACGGTGAACTTTATAATGCTTCGAGTAGTTGTTGCTTTGATGAATGTAACTCTACTCGATACTGTGGGATAGATTAAACAGTGTTCGTGTATATCACACAGTAAGAGTCGGAGATCGTTATTCCTCATTATTTCGAGAAGTTGCTTTGTTGAATATAACTGGAATATGTACTGTGGGATATATTAGACATTATGAATGTTTATATATGATTTGTGAATTACATAATTTTTATCCTCGACGGTGAACTTTATAATGCTTCGAGTAGTTGTTGCTTTGATGAATGTAACTCTACTCGATACTGTGGGATAGATTAAACAGTGTTCGTGTATATCACACAGTAAGAGTCGGAGATCGTTATTCCTCATTATTTCGAGAAGTTGCTTTGTTGAATATAACTGGAATATGTACTGTGGGATATATTAGACATTATGAATGTTTATATATGATTTGTGAATTACATAATTTTTATCCTCGACGGTGAACTTTATAATGCTTCGAGTAGTTGTTGCTTTGATGAATGTAACTCTACTCGATACTGTGGGATAGATTAAACAGTGTTCGTGTATATCACACAGTAAGAGTCGGAGATCGTTATTCCTCATTATTTCGAGAAGTTGCTTTGTTGAATATAACTGGAATATATACTGTGGGGTATATTAGACATTATGAAGGTTTATATATGATTTGTGAATTACATAATTTTTATCCTCGACGGTGAACTTTATAATGCTTCGAGTAGTTGTTGCTTTGATGAATGTAACTCTACTCGATACTGTGGGATAGATTAAACAGTGTTCGTGTATATCACACAGTAAGAGTCGGAGATCGTTATTCCTCATTATTTCGAGAAGTTGCTTTGTTGAATATAACTGGAATATGTACTGTGGGATATATTAGACATTATGAATGTTTATATATGATTTGTGAATTACATAATTTTTATCCTCGACGGTGAACTTTATAATGCTTCGAGTAGTTGTTGCTTTGATGAATGCAACTCTACTCGATACTGTGGGATAGATTAAACAGTGTTCGTGTATATCACACAGTAATATTCGGAGATCGTTATTCCTCATTATTTCAAGAAGTTGCTTTGTTGAATATAACTGGAATATATACTGTGGGGTATATTAGACATTATGAAGGTTTATATATGATTTGTGAATTACATAATTTTTATCCTCGAGGGTGAACTTTATAATGTTTAAATTCGAAAGAACACAAAGCTCTTTTCCGTTAATTTTCTCTAATGTTTTAGAAGTAAATTTTATGTATTACCAAAATTGATGAAATTTCCTTAATTTATGCTTCATTTGATCTTGTTTTTTTTCATTATCATTTACATTTATTCTGATAGATGTAACTCAGGTATACAATATCCAAATTTGGAGCTGAATTAAGGGATTTTCCGCATTTTTTTTTGCATGTCAAGGACAGATTGCTCTTGAATCAATCACAAGATTTGTAAACTTCCTTTAAATTTAAAATGGGTTATTAAAGCTACTTTAGAAGGTAGCCGTATTATGCAAAGCTAAGCAGGGGAAAATATAGTTATAAAACTACCTTTTTTCAACTTTTTGTTATTGATGTTGGTAATTCACCATATTAGCTGTTATCAGTGATTAAACTGTTTAATCTTCTTCAATTTCTTAATAAAAATCTATACGTAAACACAGAATTGGGGTAGATTGTCAAATGAGTAAATACATTGATCGGCAGGCATGTTTTTTAAGAAATATCTTTTCAGGGCTTCATGAAAGATAAACGGAAGAAAGTTGAAAGACTAAGCGTAAATCAGATGAAAAGGGCAAATTTATTTTAGGGAGGTATATATTGACTTATATGAAACCGTATCTTTACCATAATGTCAAAAGACTCTACATTTTAAAAAAATATATACTAACTTGTGCTAAAATAAAATAACAATTCGGTCATGTGTATAAAGATATAACATTCCCACATAAAGATTAAAATTTTATATGGAAATGTTTCATATGGAAATGTCTTTAAGTGCATAAAATTTCTATATAACCTTTAAAAGATTTAAAATATAAAATTTCGTTAAAATTCTGTCTGCGTACGTCGCCATTCAAAGTACTAAACATCGTGACTCCATTTCAATCTTTTAGAGTGTCAGATTGCAATTTGATGGGCAGCTGCGTTAAATCCGTTTACTTCAAATGTAACTTTGTAATACGGAACAGAAAGATCGATTAAAATATTTGACAGTGCAATAGTATATATTTTTTGTCCTTATTTTTCCAAGAAATTCTTCATGATTTACATGCGGTTATTTCCGTGAGAAAATTAAATTTTATTTTTATACATAAAATTAATTTTCCTTCATTAGCACGAGAATAAGATAATAAAAAGAAATCACATCATCAGGAATCTTACCCTGGGAAAAATATCAGTTTTTACAACGGTTTACACGAAGAAAGCCATTTATCTATATATATAAAACAGTTCCGTGACTGACAGATAACGCACAGACCAAACCACTGGACCTAAAGGGTTGAAATTTTGCAAGGAGATTCTTCTTATAGTGTAGGGGTGCACTAAGAAAGATTTTTGAAAAATTCTTCTTAGATTTTTTACATTAAATTTTTAAGCTTTTTTCTAACATTCTTTTAAGTTTGCATTTAAAATAATAATCTGATGGTTATAAAATTTAAATTACGAAAAAGATCCTAAAAATTCCTTTAAAATGTAATCTTTTTCGAATCTTTACCTCGATTTTCTGATTTTTGGTGAATTTTTAATTATTAATTTTTAGAATTTAATTTATTAAATGCTGATCATTCTTTTTGTGATACTTTAAATTAATTTTGCGTCACGTGCATAACAACAAAATAAATTGACGTTTTTTTTTCTAATGCGGCAGATGATTGGACATTATATAAAAAAATATTAAAATACAGTAAAAGAAATGTTCCTCAAACTGTACTATATTAACTGTACTATTTTCTTTAGTATGTTCTATTAGATTTAATTTCAATATTTAGTTCTACATAGTTTTGTCTATAAAAATATCCCTTACGATTTTTTATAAATAGTATATATATATATATATATTTGCATTAACTGCATACATTGACCGTTGTTTTTAATTTGAATGTACTCCGTAGCAAAGCACGTGTATTCAGCTAGTAGTAAATAAATTTTTTAATAGGGATTTTCTTGGTAACGCAAAAATTTCAATTAATGAAATTTTGCCAACCATAACAAGTCTTCTGAAACAGTGTGACATTTATCTACACAGATTCTCTTCCTGATAGGCAAAATTTCGGTAGTGAAGCATAACAATTCAAGAAACTTACGTCAGGCACATTTTAATTTCGGTAATTTGAGGTGCTATTGTGTGGTTATAATTTCTACATAGGGACGATTTAAAACTTTTAATATGAAATGCAAGATAATAGAACTATATTCAATTCTATGGGTGGCGTCATCTAAACATTTCAGAGACTGAAAAAGATCTAAATGTTATTTCTCCTTTTCTTGAGGATCTTTAGAAACAGTATTTGTGCGTTTCAGCGAGAAAACAAACTAAATCTAGCCGTCAAAAGCCCTAAAAAATACTCGTCTTAAAAAAATAATCTCGGAAATTTTTCAAAATTCCTTTTCAGTACATCTTTTGGGCAAATAAAAATGTCCGCCAAAAAGAACTTCCTTATCCTAAAATAAATGGCTGAAGCCTCGGGTACAGACAACGGGATATTCCTAAGCTTGTTTTTAAACTTTTTACCTTTTTTTTCTTTTGTTGGTCGGGCTTGTAAAGAAAAAAAAAATGGCAGAAACTGAATTTTTATTAGTGTTTGCCCAGTTTGGTTTGTGCAGGTGAATATCTTGGGCCGCGTGTAAGCAGGGTTGAAATGTGATGCAAGATTAAATAAGATAAACAAACAGAATTTTTTTTTCATGGTACCGAAAACAAGATTTTTAGCGCCAGAATGTCTCAGTTTTATTTTTACTTTATTTTCTTCAAAACCAAGTCTTGCTATCAATGTTTGAAAAAAAAAAGTCGTAAATTTCAGTCGAAACTGTCAATAGATACAATGTTTGAGGAGCTTTTTAGAGGGAGATAAATATTTTTTTGTAAACAGAAACTTGATTTGAACATTCCTGAGGTATATTCTAGCAAGGCAAATAAAACACCTATATTTAGTACATGACAATTGCTGGGAACTCATTGAATAAAAGAAACGAGAAAGTGAAAACGTTAAACCTGAATACGACAAAGGGAACTGAGATGAGAATTTCACATAAAATCCAAGTATTTTTCCATTCTTCAATCAGAGTTTCAATCAAATTTTATTAGAGATCAAGTTTTCCTTTAAACGTTACATATGAGAGATACATAATATTTGGTGCTACTTAACTTCAGAAATTAATATAAGATATTTATATTACCTGATATAATATTGATGCTTTTGTATATATGTACACTAGCTGAAAACACGCGCTTCGCTAAGGAGTACATTCAAATTAAATACAACGGTCAATGTACGCAATTAATGCCAAAAAATAAATATATATATAATTATAATAAATGCGACGATCAATGTATACAATTGATGTAATATATATATATATATATATATATATATATATATATATATATATATATATATATATATATATATATATATATATTAAAAATCATAAGGGATATTTATTTTTTGGATAATATCCAATAGTCTGCTGCATTAGAAAGAAAAAAACTTTTTTTTGTCTACTTAGTTGTTATGCACGTGACGATAAATTTATTTAAAGTATTAGAAAAAGAAATCACGCGATCAGCATTTAATAAATTAAATTCTAAAAATTTATCTTTAAAAATTCACCAAAAATCAGAAAATGGAGGTAAAGGTTCGAAAAAGATTTCATTTTAAAGGAATTTTTATGATCTTTCTCGTGATATAAATTTTATAACCCCCAAATTATTATTTTAAATGCAAACTTAATAAAAAAATTACTAAAACAGCTTAAAAATTTAATTTAAAAAAATCAAAGAAGAATTTTTCAAAAGTATTTCTTAGTGCACCCCTACACCACAAGAAGAATCGCCATACAAAATTTCAGCCCTTTAGGTCAAGCGGTTTGGTCTGTGCGTTGTATGTCAGTGAGTGAGTGAGTCAGTCAGTTACGGAACTGTTTTATAAATATAGATAATTAGAGTGAGGAATAGAGAGATAGACAGACAATGTTCTAAGTGGTAATCTTAAACAGGTATATTTTTTGCTAGAAATATTCATTTAAAAATGTTAAGGATGTTTTTCTTTACTTTTTTGGGTCGTAAAAAGAATAATTCCTTATGGAAAAATATAATTTTTTTTAAACCTGGGAGGGGGGACCTATTTGTATTAGTGAATGTTTCAAATTATCAGAAATTCTTTGCTTTTTGTATCTTAAATGTTACATATGAGATATGCATAATATCTGGTGCTACTTAACTGCAGAAATGAATATAAGAAATTTATATTACCTGATAGAATACTGATGCTTTTGTAGATATGTATACGAAAGTGAGGGATAGAGAGATAGAGAGAGAATTTTATAAGTGGTAATCTTAAAAAGGCATATTTTTTTTTGCTTGAAATATTCATTTCAAAAGTTAAGGATGTTTTTCATTACTTTATTGGGTTGTAAAAAGTATAATTCCTTATGGAAAAATATAATTTTTTTAAACCTGGGGGGGGGGGGGGACCTATTTGTATTAGTGAATGTTTCATATTATCAGAAATTCTTTGCTTGTTGTATCTTAAATGTTACATATGCGTGATACATAATACTTGGTGCTACTTAATTTCACAACTGAATATGAGAAATTCATATTATGTGATATAATACTGATGTTTTTGTATATATGTATGTGAGAGTGAGGGATAGAGAGATACAGAGACAATTTTATAAGTGGTAGTCTTAAACAGGTATTTTTTTTTGCTCGAAATATTCATTTAAAATGTTAAGGTTGTCTTCATTACTTTATTGGGACGTGAAAAGTATAATTCCTTATGGAAAAATATTTTTTTCCTTTTTTTTAAACCTGGGGGGGGGGGGTAACTTATTTGTATTAGTGAATGTTTCAGATTATCAGAAATTCTTTTCTTGTTGGGTCTTTTACATTAATATTTTTTAAATACAGTAATTTAATACATACAATTAGTAGAGAAATATTAATTCAGATATTCGTTGTTATGAGAATGAAAACAAAAGCATAAAACGAGAGATAAATAGCTAGTTGTAGCTAGTTGTCTAGATAATAGCTTAGTTGTCAAGAAAAATTTGTTGTCATACTTACGGATATCAGTGGCAGTGGAAAGTTGGTTGAAAGAATGATACAATTCTAAGCCTCGTGAAACATATCAGGCTGCATAGAAATTGGCATACATGATACAGCCGATTGGGTAACAGGACATCGTTATGACTTCAGAGCCACAAAATTTACTGTGATGGCGATGTTGTCTCAGTGCCAGGGGAGCGAAAGCCTAGTCAGGTGGAAATAACGAGGAAGAACAGAATACTGGAATCACATAAAAGTTGCTAGTGGAACTTCGTAACATCACACAGCTACCAAATTATTTCGGAACAGGTGTAATGAACAGGATCATTAAATTATTTTTTTTTAAATTTAACATTTAAGTGCGACAGTGTCACCAAATTTATTTCTTATTTGAAACTTGGGGTAAATGCATGACTGGACATATACTGTCCGACCACAGTACTAAGAACTACGGTTGGCATAGTGCCAAGATGATTCTATTCACGCTGTAGGTAAGGCTGCTGAGGAAGGAGGAGGAAAAGTCTCGTATTCTCTCGACATTCTTTAGAATCGGTTACTAACTGCGCTTGCTTGCTTTTTCCTCGTCTGTTAATTTGATTATTATATTAAAATTAATGGATCCTTTACCCGACACAACTGCTCGGAATAAGCAGTTGTGTCGGGATGTTCTTATTATAAGCAGATGTTCCGTAGTGATTGTAAACGTATAATACACAATGTAATTAAATTGTGTGATAAAGAAGCACTAGAAGGAAATGTTATTGTTCCACTTTCGCAATCCCTAAAGCGAGCTAGTGAAATGACCGGGATATCAATGTCCAGTGTAAAAAGAATACGCAGAGAAGCAAAGGGTGAAGAAACCCCGAATCTCTGAGGAAACGGCAGAAAAAAAGAACCACCGAAAACGTAGTTTTAGATAATTTTGATTGTGATGTAATCCGAAAATATCTACTCCTATAAAACTCCTATTTGCTTCTTTCTTTTTATTATTTTGAAATTATTATTCACATATTCGATCAAAAATAAAGTTTTAAAAAATAACTTTAAAATTGCGGACAAAAAGCAGTCTGAAATACATTCCGTATTTCATAAAACAAACACATCCGAAAATATGCCGTTTTCCCCTATTTTTTAAGTAGACTAGCTTTTCTCGCGCATGCGAGAAAAGCTAGTCTACTTAGAAGCAAGGCTTAAAGCAAGGCTTCCAGAGACCTTGCTTCCGTGGTCGGACAGTAGTTTCAAAATATTTGAAATAAAAACATAATAGTGGCATCTGGTTTCGAACTAATTGATAGTTCTTCACCAGGCCGAGGAACATTAGGTGGGACTGTCTTTTAAGCATGATTCACTAATGCCTTTGGGAATTGCCCATAGAGAATCTTCTGAGGACCATTTGTGATTTGGCCATAAAGACAACTACGCCTAATGCTACTCGGTCTGGTGAAGAATTATTAATTAGTACGAAATTACTTGTCCCTATTATTTTTTGATGAGGATAATAAGATACTATATGAAGGCCTTATTTGAATAGTGGTCCAACTCAACTTTTTTAAAATATGGAGTTAGCCTCATTTTCATGTTCATACCAGTCATTTCTATCTTATTTTCAAACTGGTACACCTCCAGATTATTTCTGCTGCCTAAAGAGAGAATTACAAATCAGACTTCAGCAGTCCTTTCTCAGCACTCATTAGACTTTAAGGCTCTGTATCTCAAGAATAAGTAAGCAAGAATAGTAAAATAAGATTGGTCCAAGTAAACAAGAATAGTAAAACAAGATTGGTCCAAGTAAACAAGAATGAGTTAGACCACTATTCAAATAAGGCCTTCATATGTTCTTGCTATAAAATTTAATCATTTATTGCAAAAAAAAATTTTTTTTTGAAAACTTCCAATTTTTCTGAATTTTGGAATTTATGTGCACTAAAAACGTTTCACGTACATATGTATTTATTAATGGAGATAAAATAAACTTTCTACGTCTAATGTTTACCAAAAATATATCTAGAAATGATGTCAGCCCGGTTAGGTTTTTAACCACTTACAGGAAACTTGTGGAAACGCAAATAGAATTAAAAGGCTTCTTAATAAATTCCTTTTCTAGATTGTGGTTTTTAAGAAAACTACCATTCCTGTTAGGTTTTTAACCTCTCGGAACTGTCGGAGTTACAAATTACAGATTATGAAATTATTCTGTAGTTTAATTCTAAATAATTAAACAGTCGTGTATAACGTTTGAGTATGAATCTGGAGGAAAAAAAAAGCCTTTAATATTTTAGTACTTGTACATAAAAAACTTCTGAATTTTTCTATTTTTTAACCGCAAAAGCAATATAAGCCTCAATGAACAACAAAGGAACTTGCATTTTGCGCTTTAAAAATTATGCTTTACTAATTATACTTCTCTCAAGTACACATCTACTGCCACAAATGTAATAATACAAATTAAAACGTCAAGTTAAAATGTTTTATATTTTTTGAAATTTCATTCAGTCTTTTGAATTTAAAGTCTTTTAAAGAGCCCAAGTATATTGTAAAAAATATTAAAGAAATTACAGCAAATATTTCGGATCTTACAATATGCCTTGATCTTTAGTCACTTAACATATGCACCGTAAATTCTGGTTTAAAAGCGAAATTCTTTTCACTTTATTTCGAAAAGTATTCAAAGAGATGAAACATGCTTGACATTTCAAGAGAAAATCTTTTATTTGTTCATTAATCTAACTTTTTTAAAACAGTAGAAAAAAGTGTCGAAATTCTTTCAAAAACACTTTAAGTTCTGTTTTGTTTCTCTGTCATAATCAATCGGAATCCGAAATTGTGCTCAAAGGAAAAAAAACTAAAAGGAAAAACGTGCTTTCGCGAGTTTGAATAATAGCGTTTATTTTAAATTGTCAAATATCCGTGAGTTTTAAAAGAGATGTCACATCAGTTTAGAATAAATTATTTAAAATACACAATTAAGTGCAATTTTTTTATGAATAGATTGCAAATATCACTAAGAGTATCTTGAAATTTTGAATATATTTATTTTATGTGCTATTCAGACACAAGTTCTGAGCTTTGGAGCCTCTTATTTATCCTGCATAATTCTTCCAAATGAACTACGCAAAAAATAATATAAATAAATATGTATATAATGAAATGTATATTTACATATGGTGCTGCTTTATTTGGGGCAAGCAGTATGGGAGAACAGACAGCTCTGGCCAGGCTCCGCAGCGGTCATCTTCGTGCTCTACGGTTTGTGACGGGCTTTAAAATTTACCCCTTTTGCCCGAGGTGAAGTTTGGATCAGGTCACTCCTGCCCATATCTTGACATGTAGTGGTTGCCAGAGTAGCAAGCTGTTCTACAGTCCTGGCACGGTTCTTCATCTTTTGAAAACTCACGAGTTCATGGACTTGTTCTGATGTTGCTGTCGGTCAAGTGAGAACAACAGCAACAACAACAACAACAACATATGTACATATTGTTGTTCCTAATGCCCCCTGGCGAGAAGTTCCAGACCACGCACATATAGCCTTCGGGCTGAGTAGTGCGGCTCCAGTTTGTAATAGCAACACAAAGGTCGAAGTCCGACTTGACTAGGTATCACCCAATTTTGACCGAACACCCCAAGGGGCGACATCTGGCGGATCGTACCTTCCCCACGCTTTTACCCCATAGAATGACTTTCCGGTCTACAGATTTAACGTGCCCATATCCGACCTAGACACGGTGGTATTTAACGGCGCTTGGTAGGATTCGATCGGAGCACCCTCCTTACGAAAAGCCGACGAGCTATCGATAAGCAACCTCGGGCCCACATATATATATATATATATATATATATATATATATATGTCAAAACATAACTGAACTGTCAAAATATAGTTGAGAAGTACGGGGAAAGGGGCTGTAATGACTTCAATAGTGGCCTGCATGAAGTAGAAGATAGTGACGTAACAGCCGCAACACTTATTAGTGTTGTTTTCCCCACGCGCTGATTCAACTGAACTCCAAAAATAATATAAGAGGATTTTTAATAGATTGTATAATTTTTTTTTTGAACTCGTTGTGTATCAACAAGATTTCTGGTGAATGGATGTTAAACATAATTTATTTTCATAAGAAGAGAATTATTCCTTTCGCCACAAAACACAAACACGCTACAGGGGCTTAAGATAATAAGAATCTAATATTTCATTTACAAAGCGCGCGTATTTTGCTGTGGGGAAAATCATCTTTTAGAAGCGACTTGAGCCCAAAGCGAATAATTCTAGGAGAGGATTTATTTTTAGAAGTGTAAACGTTTTTGGGCGCGAAGTCAAAATTACAAATTCAGCAATTTTAAAGGTCCAGATGAACAAAGTTGAAGTCTGCACATGCGCGTGTAGCGGGGAGCTCGGAGGGAAGCGAGTTTTGGCGGAAGATGGGAGAAAAATCTCGTTGACCACGGAAGCTCACGACTGCGCGCCGAATAAGTTATCAAAATGGCGAAGCGCGGTAATCAACCTCGAGAGTGGTCAACTTATGAAGTTCAATAAAGCTGGATTTATAGCGAATTGGATTACTTCCTTAATGGCCTCACCACTCGTCCAATTATTTTCAAAGAGCGATGACTGCATCAAATCGAATTTATTTAGGAGCCAAACGCGCTGCCTGTCATATATATATATATATATATATATACGTGATAATATTATTAATAATCTTTAACTGCCCTTATATGAACTTTCTTTCTAAATGTGGTAACCTTTCCGTCCTTTACGCCTTTCCATATACTAACTGTCTCCGCCAATTCCTGGCAACCTCTCTTTGAACTAATTCTATATTCTCAAGCAACGAGAGATACGGACTGGCTTGGAAGCAAGTAACATGCTGCTGTTTTCATGGAATAAACTTCAATTGTTCTTTGCAATTTGGAATTGCCTTTAATTTTGGCCTCGATTGTGTTACTTCAGAAGATGGCCCAATTCGGGTAATTTCATATATATATATATATATATATATATATACAGTTTAATCTCGATCGATCGTTTTCGGATCCATCGTTTTTTCGTATGCGTCGTTCATTTTATCCAGTCCCAACGATCATATTGCTTTGTTATGTTTCCGCATCTATCGTTTTCCCGCATTTATCGTTCACTTCAGTCGGTCCCTTGAAAAACGATAGATCGAGATTCTACTGTATATATATATATATATATATATGACAGGCGTTGGGTTTGCCTGTTGTAACATCTTAATTGCTGTCTTCTCAATCTAAAGTACGTGGCATCGAGGGAAGGCAGGTACTCAAAGAATGCTCAACATCCTTCAAATTAAGTAGATTTTATTCATTTCCATTTCATGTCCACCACGCCCCAAATCGGCACATTTCAGCGCTTGTCATTTTCAAATTCGGGGATCCGACGAACGCACGGACACCAGCATCGATTTTATCCCGCGTTCTGCGTAATTCTAAGTCAAAATAGCGTGTCTACTCTTATGGCACATTCGCAGAGCCCAATCTGGAAAGTTCTAGAAGCTTGTTTTCGCGCCCAATCCTGTTATCTAAAAATAAATTCTCTCCCGTAATTAATTCTTGATACACACACACACACACATATACATACAAAAATACTTGCCGTAATGCGAGTGCACACACACACAGACATATATGTGTGTGTGCGCATATATTTCCAGTTATTTCAGAGAGTTACGATCTGTTCACGCTGAATTCGAAGCGTTAAAAATTTTAACCAATCAACGAGCTCAATTTATTGACCATGTGTTACGTCGATCCAATCACAGTTCATGTCAATATCTCAGAGACAACGTAGCAGCGTAACGCAACGCAACCCAACGCTGTGAATGCAGTGTGAAAAGGCCTTTATCCGTCATTGCGTCAAGACGGAAAATGGAGGGCGAGGGCACACGAAATTTCTTTGAACGTTAAAGTATGAATATTTTGTCTCCGATAAGCTTCAAGAAAGTTCAAAGAAGACTAGGTTCAAAGAATTGACGAAGACTAGGTTCAAAGAATTGAAGAAGACTAGGTTCAAAGAATTGGTGCTTATGTCATAATGTTGTTTTAGGAGGTTCTAAATCGAGAAAAAAGAATGAAAACCCCCGAATATTTTAATTGATGGTGGAAATCAACCAACACTTTTGTCATCAAATGCAGTCTTTAATGAACATATTGTTTTTACTCAAAATGACGTGGAATAATTAGTCTCCAGTTTTGGATAATGAGTAATAGTAATGGATTGGAAATTTTACCAAATTATCTGGAATGAAGCTTCATTTTAGGATAAAACCAGAATTTTCATTAATTTTCGTACCTCATAAACGTTTAGGGGCTCAATAACTGACGAGTAGTTTAATCTGCATTTATGATCAAAGGAATTCGTTGCTCACATCTTATAATACAGAAGGTCATTGGCACTTTATGGAAACGGTTTTGTAATTTATTTTTGTCGATTGTATTTTAAGATAAAAATTTGGCAACTTCAGAATAATCGTATGCTACTGTTTTGTTTTGATTGAAATGTAAAATAAAAGATTCTATATATATAAAACGCGTAGGTATGCGGCACAAAAATCGACGATATTTCTACACTCCGAATGGCAACGGCTGCCACTACCAGATGTAAACATTAGCGGCCGTTCGCAATTTACAACCGCGTATCAACATGGATTTACTCATTGAAATCAGGAATGCTCGAAAACAAGCTGCACGATCAAATGAAAATTGGGAACAGTCTCAAGAAAGAAGGCGAAGAAGAAATAATTCATTAAAAGAGAGCATAAATGTTCGCGAGGTTACGCTTAACTGTCGCCGGTATAGCAACCGACACCCAGTAATAGTTAATTTTCTACACTTTTTTCAATACTTGCTGAATTTTTACTCCATTTTATAGGTGAAAAAATTTTCCCAACATTTTATTATTTGATATGATTAAGTGTAGATATCTGAATTGTGAACAATAGTACATACAGAGAGTGATGTAATCCCCGCTATATTTTAGTGCTTGCTGAGTTTTAACTCCATTTTTTAAGTGAAAAAAAATTTCCCCAGCAATTTCTTATTTGATGTAATGATAAAGTGTAGATGTCTTAATTTTGAAAAAAATTACATACAGAGAGGGATGTAATTTATAAAATCATTGGTGTTGGATTTCTCAGTCTTATCTTCAATTCTGTTCAGAAATAATGGAAATTCGCATTTTTAAATTACAATGTTTTAGAATCAGCCTTATAGAGAATACTCCTTAACAAAGTATATTTATGATGACAGGTAATGGTAACATTCCTTACATATATTACTTTCAGATGAGTTGTTTCGCAAAAGAAAATATAAAACTAAAAGCCACCATGCTGGTCGCGCAGCGGCTAGTTATTTAGAAAATGGCTCCTAAAATCGACATACAGCTCGAAGGTTACGTAATTGCGCTTTCCGAGGAGAAATATTCGTCTCAACAAATTATGAAACGATATAAAAATCGCGGTTATGGCTTTTCAAAAAAAGGTATTTATAGTATATTAAATTTGAATGGAAAAAAAGTCTAACTTAAAGTAAAGATGAAAACATGACCGCGAAACCTTATCCTAAGATTGTTCGAACGCAGGTAAATATCAAGAAAGTAAAGTCTCTGATCCTAAAAGAAAATCCGCCGACTCAAAGGTCATTTGCAGCGAAACTAGGAATGTCTGTAAGTAAAATAATTCATAAAGATTTGGAATTAAAAAAGATGTTTAAATCTAAAGTCATCTGCTTTTGCCAAAGCATATTACTGAAAGAAAAACAAATCGTAGGAAATTATATGAAAAACACCTAGCTGCTGAAGAATGAAAATTCGTGGTAGCAATCGATAAGGCATGGGTGTATTTAAGTGACTGTAATAAAAAAAAGATGAATTTTCTATTGCTCAACTGACCGTATGAAATGGCCTCGTAAAGTGTACAGAAAAGTTCCCAAAGGGATTCATGATAATTGCAGGATTTAGTTACAACGACAAATTTAAAATGAAAAAAGTCTCAAGTAAAGCCAAAATTAATTCACTCTACTATCAGCAGAATATTTTAGAACCAATTTTTGAAGAAAAAATTGCAGTATTATATGGAAAGGACATTGATAAAGTTCAGCTTCATATGCGCAAAGCCTCTGGTCACACCGTTAAATCAACTGCCGCTTATTTAGCAAAGAAAGAATCAGAAACAGGAATAAAATAAATCCCATTTAATGAAATACCAGTAAAATCACCTGACGCTTCTCCAAGGGACTTTTGTGCTTTCAGTTTATTAAAGCGAGCCTTACGAAAACGGCATCCAAGAACACTGAACGGACTTTGGAAAACGGTCCAAGAGGAATGGTGTAAAATTGACATGACAGTGCTAAGAAAAAGTTTACTTTCATGGGAAAATTCGAGCTAGAACTATTGTCAAGAACCATGGCTATCAGATAGAAGCAAATAGCCGCAAAAAATATGGCATTTGTACATAAAACGTAACTATCAAAATCGTTTCCATAAAGTGCGAACGACCTTCTGTACAACTATTTGATTCAAATAAATAAATATTTTATACGAAACTAAAGAGGTAGAATCTTTTATTGGCCTTATGCATTTAGTCATGCGAAAATCTTCTCTTCTATTAAATATTTTTTATCTATAATTCATAAGCAAAATGGAAAATTCTAAGTCTAAATTTAACTAAGTAATAAATTTAACTAAGTAAGCCAAATCCAGATGGGCGTTTTGTTTAACAGAACGGTAGGGCCAATCAAAATTCAAGTGTGTGTTGATGCGGTGTTGGCATTTAATTAATGAATAACCTAATTTGAGATAGAAAAGATTCAGTGAAAGATAGAAAGAAAAAATTAGAAGAGAAGAAAATAAATGTGCATTTAGAGGGAAACAACTAGTTCAAAGAATGATTAAATAATATTAGTGTTTTGCATAATAAGGTTGGAGAGGGAAAGTTACTGAAGGGAATTAAAAAGATCGCCAGAGTAGATCAGTGGCTCAGAGCTAAGGCTCTGGACATCAGCGTAGAAGGTAGTGAGTTCGGGCCTGGCTCAGGGCAACTTGCGTTATGAGATGAAAACGAAGGTTGAAGTAAAATTGAAAAGAAAAAATGAATAAATAATTAATTAGCAATTAAATAATGATAAAAAATAAATAAAAGAATAATAAAAAAATTAGTAAATGAAATATATATAATGTAGGATAACTAAATGTAATTTAAAGGTATGCAAAGATTACGCACTGTTATTATTATGTAAGTTGGCAGTGTGTACAAAACAGGGGCAGAGGGAATTTATTAATGTATTGTCTGTGATATTATTTTTACATGATGTATTTGTGAGTAGTATGAGTTGTAATTCCACTTGTCTACTGTTACACATAGAAATCAAAAAGAAAAGAAAAAGAAGAAGAAATGTATTGTAATAACTTTGCTTGTAATCAGAAATAAATACAGAAAGGAAAAAGTCGACTGGAACCGGAAGCGGCCAGCTCGAAAATTTAATTTGTTTTAGACCTCCAAGTAGAGAGTCTGTTGCCACGGATATGGCTAGGCAATAACTATGTTATTTATGAACTTAAGTTGTTTTGTTTAGTTAATGTGACTTATATTCATAACCTTGCCGTTTATGCATTCGCAGTGGTCGGCATGATTTACGAATTAACTAAGTAAAATTTGTCAGGAATTAAAGTTTTATCTTTACTATTGTTGTAATAAAACGACATTCATGGCGATAAATCTAATATAATTAAGACGCAAGAGAGTTAATTTGAAAATTATGTCAAAATCCATTATTTTTTGGTTTAATTTCTCTTTCAAGCTGTCTCAGCTTTATTATAAGCTGGAATCAGCAAAAATTTAAACATTTTTAGGACATAAAAACTTATGCGAATTAAGTTTTTAAAAAAATTCTAATGTCTTTATACTACTGTAAAAATAAAATATATAATTGTCTGGTTATATCCCATTGTTCTCGGAAAATTAAATATATAAAATAACCATCCATGTAAAGACGCTTTCTTTCTGTCTGATGTAATTATATTCGAACTCTTTTATGAAGTTGGAGTTTTTATGTAGTTAGGAGCTTTTCTAGTCGTATGAGTAACTATCTAAAAGAAATAATTCAAAATTGCAGAATACTTTCTAATGACATTTTCAAAAAAGAGATTTTTACATGGTTTTTAAAAATGTTACTTTATTGTGTTTCACAAGGGAAAAAATCTTTGCATTATGATATTTAATCATATCTAAATATTTTCTAGTTGATAGAAAATGCAAATAAAGAATATAAAGTGAATAAAAATGCTGAAAGATAGCCTGCTATAATGTGATTTAATATTAAAATATAGTTTTGTCTTGAAAGTTCTAAGGCACAAAGCAGCAAATACAATTTTTGCATTAAAATGTATATATTCTATTCGGTAGGGAGATATGCTGATATGGTTACTGATACTGATAAATTAATCTATGAAATTAATATTTTTTTACTTGTTCAATATGTTAAACTTAAGTTTTCTGGTCGGAAAATTTGAGAATAATTTCAAGCTTTACGCAATTTTGCCGATGCCTCTTGATTATCTGCCTTCAAAGTTAAGGTCAAAACAGCGTGCTTTTCAGGAATAATTTTATACTGAATTGCGCATAAAATTATCCCACGAATTAGGATCCTGTGTTTGCAAGATAATGAGAAGCATAAATTAAACAAATAGGGACTGGATAAGGATTCTGTACTTTGCAACAATTTACTGCTCCAACACGTTTTACAAAGTCCGTGTTATTATTTATGTTTACTATTTTCCTTTAAGTAATTTACCTTTTTAAATTTTAACAAACAATGATAGGTGTGAGGGATTTTTAAGCGATTAAACTTTCTGATGTTTCTTGAAGAACCGCAGAAATCAAAAATGTAAATTTCAATCTGAATAACTGATTTATATCTGTAATGTAAATAGTAATTTTAATACCGTTAGATTGTTTTTCTCTTACCTGCAGTTTAGCGCAGTAAAGACAGGGACAATCAGACTGTATTTGTAAGAATAAATTACACATTTTAGCTAATAGAAAATAATTACAAGATAAAAATAACTTTTTATACACCATGTTTTTAAATTTTCTGTTGAATCATATAAACTTGACAGTTCTATGTATTAATAAATACTTAAAAAATTTTTTTAATGAATTATCCCATCAACTTGAAAGAAAATGAAGTTAATTGGAAGTTAACTTGAGTTTAACTTTTCGTTCCCGTCCCAGTCGATAGATGGCTACACCAGTCTAGAAAAAAAATAACTGAAAAAATGAATTCAATACTGCTTAAAGATGGCTAAAAGTATTAAAAAAATGCATTGTCATCGTGTTCTGAGCTATTCTAAATGTTTCAAATGTCTAGCTAGTCGGAAAGTTAGTTAAAAATCGATTGCAAGATTTGTAGCTATCGTGTTTTCTGAAGAACTTGTTTTCATCAAAAATGTAAACGACTCTTGCGATAACTCAAAATCTCACCATATGTCAATGAAATTTTTCACGGATATTTTTCATAGTACGAAGAATGTAATGGACTACAGATTTGATTTTTGTATATTATTTGTTGATTTATAGCTACATTTATAAAAAATCTCATGGAAAATTACTAAAATTTTACATGTAATTGTATATAATGAGCTGCACATTTTTAAATTTTGAGATAACGATTAGCTTGTAGGTCATTACACTTAGAAGGTACTTACGTACATAAGACCAAAATGAAGTTAATGTTATATGCATACTTTTTTTTGTTAGCGCTAGAGCCGTTTTTGTAAAAATTTGCTAAATTTCGACCCAATTTCCTCAATTTTGAAAAATTTGCATAGTTAATGTCTATTTTTTCACCATTTTCGAGTTTTGGTCTTATATCCCTTCGAAAAATAACATAAAAATTTTCGCAAGTACAGTTTTTCGAAAAAAAGGGCTCCAAACGTAGTCGGATACCTTAATAAAAACATAGTAATTAAAATGAAACGAATGTCGGGGAAATCGGCCAACTAAAAAATTTTTTTAAATTTATTTCATAATGCAGTGTACCTTTTTTTAATTTAAATTTGAATAAACAAAGGTTACGTGTATAGAAATTCTAAATGTTCAACCCTAATGCCGCATTTACACAGCCGCGCTCGAGCCACCCCTCGTCCCCCGGAAGACATTCGCGAGACATTAGTCACGCTCCTGCATCGACGCGAAGGACCATTCTCACATTCGCGCCTCTTGCTGTCAACAAGACTTCCCGTCGCAACTTCCCGACTCCATTCACCCCTTTGACCTTTGACCCCCTCCCCGTCGCCATTCGTCCCTTTGACTCGGGCCAGAAAAACCGCTCCCTGAACACTGATTGACATCCGGTTACCATTCCCCTTTGATCCCACCCCGTCGCCCTCGTCCCTTTGACTCGGGCCAGAAAAACCGCTCCCTGAACACTGACTGACATCCGGTTACCATTCCCCTTTGATCCCACCCCGTCGCCATTCGTCCCTTTGACTCGGGCCAGAAAAACCGCTCCCTGAACACTGACTGACATCCGGTTACCATTCCCCTTTGATCCCACCCCGTCGCCATTCGTCCCTTTGACTCGGGCCAGAAAAACCGCTCCCTGAACACTGACTGACATCCGGTTACCATTCCCCTTTGATCTCACCCCGTCGCCATTCGTCCCTTTGACTCGGGCCAGAAAAACCGCTCCCTGAACACTGACTGACATCCGGTTACCATTCCCCTTTGATCCCACCCCGTCGCCCTCGTCCCTTTGACTCGGGCCAGAAAAACCGCTCCCGAAGTGAGTGCCACGATTGGGGAGTAGAATAGCGAGGGTTCTTTTTATGGTGCATATACATTGGTGCAGAGTTCTCTGCATGCATACCCCCCGACTCCTGTCATCACATTAGTCACGGTAACATTAGTCACAGTAGTCACTGTAAACCCCCAAGGTCCCTCGTGTTTTATGATCTAGTGTCCCCCACCCCCATTGTCACCATTTGACCCCCTGACCCCGCGTTCTTTGATGCTCTGCATCCGAACCGCGAGGGGAGGCGATCCACGAATATACAGAGTACGGAGTGAACATCAATCACTGGATTCCCCAAGGCACATGCAGAGAACTCTGCACCAATGTATATGCACCATTACACATTCATCTTTCACTCTCCCCCGCGATTCGACTGTCCGCTTTCGCACCTGTGTAAATGCGGGATCAGGGTTCAGAGCACCGTAGTGGTTAGTCCGTCACAGGATGCTCGGCAAGGATTCAATCCTAGAGATCATTAGTTGCTACGTCGGGCTCTGTCTCGAGCAATGAAACCATCCAACTTCCGAAAGTTTCTTGAAGTACCAAGGATATCATAAAAAAGTACATTTCCTAGTGAATAACTGTCCTATGTCTATAATGGGAATTAAATTCTGCAAACTTGTGTTTATCTACAATTTGACGCTGTAGTGCTTTATTTCTAAGATATGCTTGTGCACTGTTTTAAAAGCAAAATTGAAATTAGTTTCATTAAAGTCGGCAGGATGTAAATGCGTGTGTACGGTGGAGGGGTGATCGCCGAGTATTATAGGAAATTTTTAATTTAATTTTATTATGTAAATCGTAAAATTCGAATGGAATATGACGAATCATTTCGAATTTTATATTTCCTTTCAGCTAATTAAAGAAACCAGCAAAAGTTCTATTTTTGGCAAAAGCTCTAACGTGGTTGTACGACTCTAAACAGAAAACAGGACTACTGCACCTTATTGAACAGCGTTTCGGTATTCAGTGCTAAGGATTTTCGGTTCGAGTTCCCCCCCTGGCGCCCCTCAATGCTCTCGTATCTACGCCGGGTTTGGAAAGTTAAATTTGTATGCCTTTAAGTTCCTCTGTGTCGTTTGTAGGTGTGTGAAGAGTCCACCAGTGTGACGTGTCCTCTGGGGTTGCTCGGGCAACTGGTGGCACCGGGCAAACAGTCAGCGGGTTATTAGTAACAACAACAGCAACAACAACAAACCAAATGGATGGAGAACGTATTCTGATAATATTCGGTGACAAATTCAACTAAAATGTTATCATCAAAGTCACTCTTCCGCTTAAACACAGAAATTTCATTCAAGACAACGAGAAATTATTTCTGAATCATCAAACCGGAATAACTGAAATGGCTCAAAATATCTAGCAAAAGTACCTTAAAAAAACCCTAAAAAGCTAGGGGAAATTCTGAAATTTGCTTGAATTTTTCATAACCTGTAAACATTCAGTTTACAATCGGTTGTTAGTAGCTTAGTAGAAACTAAACTGAATAAAGAAATAGTTGAATAAACAAATTCAACTATTAGTAAAATTTCTTTATTTAGTTAAATAAAGAAATAGAAAATAAAGAAATAGAAATAAAGAAATTAGTAGAATTTCTTTATTTTCTTTATCTAGTTGAA